>JAREIS010000705.1:0-60268 GCA_030060385.1 Muscicapa striata striata | reverse complement strand
TAAAATATATATTTCTCCTAACTAATAACGTTGTTAATTGTAAAGTGTTTTTTTCACAGTCATCTCACTACTGAAAAACACAGCATATCAGAAGGTTAAAAATGTTTAATGAATAACCAAGCTATCCTAAGGAGCCTCAGCCATATAAGACTTCAGTTTTTCTCAACCAGAGATGTTGGTATCCTCTACTCAGTATGGGCAACACTACTTTTGTTGTGTGGGAATTGCTTTGAATAAAACAAAGAACAGAAATTCCTTCAAATATTCAAAACACACCATGTTTATGTTCCACCAGATAGACTGTACCTCCATGTGGACCAAGATAAAAACTTATTCTAAAAATTCTAAAAGATAAAAACTATTCTAAATCTTCACATGATGAAGCATGATCAGAAGCCTATGACCACAATTTTTAAATTTGCTTATTTAACAGGTCTACTGTTGACTACGAACCTTCAGTGTAACTCCCAAGCTTTTTAAAATAGGAGCTTTAAAATGTATATATTTGTTGCATAAAGTCAACTAGTAGCAATATCAAAGCAAAGTAACATCCTCTAGACGCAGGGCTGTATACATTTCTCTCCTAAATGCATTTGGGTGAGACAGATCTGGATAACTTCACCTCTGAGCTTATAGCCAAAGGGTAACAAAGAGGCACATGGCATGCTGATGTGAGACACAGAAACTGATGAACTGGCATACCTAGAAGAACAGAGGATTCTCCTTAACCACCCCAGCTGCCAGTCTGCCCTGTGAAAGTGGAGTTTTTGTTCTTGCACATTTGTTGGCTCACACTGAAACAAACTGAGATGTGATTTTGTTGCTCACAGCCATATATGAAAGCAGCATTTGTCATGTATTGTCAGTTCACGGCTGTGCAGCTTTTGTTCACCTGAGAGCTTGTCTGCAAATCATTAGAGCTCTCAATCCTGAAGAGCTGAGCTTTTTTTTCTTGTTCAAACTACAATCCAGTTTCATGGGAGCTGACTGCTGAGAGTCAGCATGTGACAAAGGCTGCTTGGAGGAAGAAGTAAGATATAATAGAAAGCCTGTCAAAAAGACCACTTTTTTTTCACCTCCTTTGTACCTTTGTACCAAACTCAGCTGAGCTACTTCAACATTAGGCCCACGTAGGCAGCCCAGTGCTGTGGAGGTGTACAGAGCTATTTTAAAAATCTGTAATTTCATAGTTTTCCTAAATTACAGGGGTAAAGTTGAGATTATTACTAAAGTACTTAAAAACTCTAAAGGTTAAATATCTGGGAAAAAAAAGTTACCCATGCTCTTTCAAAGCTTGCTATTTAAAGAGAAAATTATATCCTTCCAGCAAACAAAATTAAGCAAAATGTACAGAACTATGTAACTCTTCTATGTTCATCTTTGCACCTGATTTAAGATTTCAAAATTACTGGAAAATATTTTTTCTTTCCATGCATAATGTTCTATAACTTAATGGAATTACAGAATTGCTTATATAGAACATAATTTTTATCTCTTTTTCAAAACTAGATGCAAATGCATTTCAACCATTATTTTGTCACTTTTTAAAATATGCACTGCATCTCCTTTGGTAAAAACATGGAACATCCTTCCAACCATCTCTGGAAAAAGATTTCATTAGCAACAGGTCCATGAGAGGTCACAAAACAATGCATCCTGAAGGATACATGTCTTAATATGTGCATACATTCACAAGAAATTAGGAGTGACAAAAGGTCCTTCCTGATAATGCCCTTCATTGAACACACATCCCCATCATAAATGCATACAGATTGATCTTATCTTTTTTAAATGAAGCATCCTACTGAACCTGTCAAGCATATTAATAAGAGTTATGAAATACCAAGATAGTCCCGATTAATTAAAATTCAGTTAAATAAATTAGATCATCTGAAAGAAAAGACAGGGGATCGTGTTTAACAGATGTTATTAAACTCATACCAATTTCTTAATTAACATTTGAAATTTGCAACTTTCATTTCAGATTTGCAAATAATTCTTACATGCTAAGAAGCTTCTCTGACTTTTCTAGTTCTGATAACAATTAAAACATACTTTCTCTAGCACTGCAAAACTTGCCTCACTTTCATTCTTAGAGCACTGTCCATAAAAGTATTAACATTATTATGAATTCTGTGGAATTAAATACAGAAGAAGCATATCCAACACAAAATCAGAGTCTAAGTTAAATCCATTAAAAGTTTTTCTGGAAGTGATTATTGACCTTTTTAAAATTACTACTTCCATTTAAGGATCTGAAAACCATGTCCATATATCAGGTTAAGCTAAGGCACGGCTTTCCTCTGGTATGCAGAGGTATAAAAATGGAACAGAGTGGGGAAATTTACAATGCAGAAGTAACCTATAAAGAGGATTTCACTACAACGGAATATCCATGAATCTTTATGAAATCGTAGTATTGTAGGAAATTAAAGTGTCAGACAAGAAAGCAGCTCATTCTCATAAACATTTTATGAGTATGACTATTATTATTATTATAATACTGCTCAAAGTTTTCTTTCATTTTGACATAAACTAATATTTTGAAGAAAAGTCATAAAATTTGGGAGAAGCAGGAAGAGATGTGAGACGACAAATCATTTATTTGTGTATTTATTTGTTCTAACAAAAACATGCTATACTATAAACTTGCAGAAAGGAAATCCTCTTGCATTTGAAATGGTATTAACAACATGCTAAACACAAACAGAATGCAAGCTCTCCAAACATAGCAAAGATTTAACTCTACTTCCAAACACTGAAGGGGGAGACAAGGATAGATAATGATTTCAGTGTTTGAATTGTAAGAGAGAGATTTGTTAACTTATATTGCAATAAAAGTGTGAAAGGAATGCAACAGAAATGGTTATCCTAAAGAATAAGGAGAGCTACATACCTGTAAATCAAAATCAAATAGCAACCAATTAACAATCAATCAGCAATTGGTTTTACAGAACAATTATTTTTCATGCCTAAGGCCTTTGGGTAAGTTTTCTTTGCCTAAAAGACAAGCGGAAAAATAAGGAAATAAAGAAAAAAGGAACAAGATGCTATTACACAAGGGAGAGATGAAGGAATGACAGGAGGTTGAAGAATAACTTCTACATATTCCCTGTTGAAAAAAGTGTTTTAGAGTTTGATCACCATAAACAAGGGACAAATAAATTTTTTATAAAGTGCTTGTTATGAAGCAATTCATTAGAAACATTCCTTTGATACTGTGAAACTTCCATATTTTTCCTTGGCTTCAGCTGCAAGTTCTGCAGCTGTACCCACAATTCTGCTTTCATATTCCTTCAGGTAAAATAGCAAAAGAAATAAGAATACATTCTAGAAAAGAAAAAAAAAAATAGAATATCTGTTCTTTGTAGTTTTTTTATTTCTTTTATGTAAAAGCAATTATTTTGCCTTATCATATGAAATTTGATAATTGGACAGTGGTTGTAAAAGTAAATCTGCCTTCCAATGAGAGCTGCATTTCTACTCACATCATTAAAAAAACCCCGAAATTTCTCAAATGAAACAATTCACCTAATGGATTTTCAACCCTGATATTGAATTAACATCATAATACTAAATCTGACCAACTGCTTAGATTCAACTTCAGATAAAATAAAAAATTAATCTTACTTTATATTTGCAAAGAAGCCAAGAGATTAAACATCTGCTGCTGCAGTGATTCCAGCAGTCTCCACAATCTTCCTACACTGGATTTCAAAAGCTGTTTCAAGATACTAAAGGACACATTTTGCTGATGGAAAACCTTTGCACATTATCATCACAAATACTACCACAGGAACTGTTCATTTTAATTACGTTCTTGCCACACCAGTTACTGAAGCATAGACAGTGATGACAATGAAAATAAATATTATCTATCTTACCAGAGGAAAAAATCAACCTTACAGGAATATCTTCTTAGAAAAAATCAGAAGCACCATGCTTTCCTATAATATTATTACAAAATTTTAGTGAGGCAGTTGCAAAAGATCAGCTTTCTACACTACAGCTTTGACAATGCCATTTAGAATTAGGCTATGCATGGTGTTATATACATTGTATATTGCAACTAGCCTGAAAATAAAATTATATATTTCCTTCAACTGATCTAAAGTCTGCTTTTTCTGATACATATGAATAATGGAAATCACCCATTTTTGTCTGAAAATTATTTTATTTAAATTGAAAAAAACATTTGCTTCTATTTTTAAGTTAAAGAAATTATAAAGTAAAAACATCAGATAAAAGAAGACTTCAGTGTGCTGCTACTCTAAAATTTTAACTTCTTAAAAGCTTCCCTTTTTGCTAGAAAAACTATTGGCTGAAAGAAAATCATTTGCACTTTGCCATCTTTTAAGTTTGTCAAACAAGATTGGAAGAAGCAGAGTGCCAAGAAAGCTCACATTTAAAGAACTGGAATTTTCTTGGAGATCTGCAATCAGAACCAGAGGACAGAGTGGTCACCGAATTAAGATAAGCAGATTAATTTCTGAATGCTCAATAAACAGAACTTCAAAGTAGATGTAAGATACTGTCTGCCTTTACTGAACCACTGTCATAACAATGGCTGTTGCACATGTGATTTGGAAAGTCATTCCATACATTAAATGTTGGATTTATTTTTTTAATCCATTAAATTTATTAAATTAAATCCATTAAATGTTGGACTTAAGTTATCTGAATCCTGGGTGTGAGTCATAGAAACTAATAGAATTGTTTACTAGTCCTTACAGCTTTTAGTTAATTATTTTAAAAGATGAATTAAAAAAAAATAAATCAGAAAACAGAGCAAGTAAAATATTTTGGGGAAAAGAAAAAAAGCCCACAAAACAGATTTTTTGTGGAAAGCTTTAGTATGCACACATATCTCACACCTCTTGGGGCTCATCAAATACTTTTGTTCAGTGTAACCAGTCCTCTTTAGTACATTCAGTTGCCTCCAACTTTTTCCAAAGCTCTCTCTGTAAACTCTGCACATTTCTATATTTCACTCCAGGAAGGTGGCCCACTTGCTCTAAGAACTGAGTTTTCTGAAGTACTGAAATAACCACTAGTCTTATTCCTGACTGACAAATTGTCACACTGATGGAAAATCTTCCATTAGTGCCTTTTTCAGCCTTACCAAAAAACAAAACAAAACAAACCCTTTGAAAGGTTGCTTTAGGAAGGATGAGGGTTTATTCCCTTTTTGTTTTTTTACTAGTAGGGCACATGACTTGACTATTGCTCTTTCATTGATGGCAGCTTTTTAGGCCAAATTCATTCAGTGTGTTGGGGTAAATTTAAATACCACAGCTCATCTACAGTTGGTGATCTGTCCTTCTTTGAGTCATCTATGCTTATAAAATCCTCCAGTTACAGCCAGAATTCCAGATTAGCAGGCATTCAGTATTTGGAGCTGTGGAATCAAAGTTTCATAGATGACCTGTTACCTATTCAAATACTTTACAAGCTTTAACCACTTCAGCAGCCAAACCATTCATCATTCACACCAACTGACAGACACACATACTTCTTTCAAACAGTTTCCTCCTCACTTTGCTGGTGAAACCAGCAAAACAATTTAATGTATTGGCATTTAAATTCATGGCACTGGATATTTGCTAGAATAATTGGCACTGCACTTCTCAACGGGCTGACTTCCAGTGGTGTCAGCAGTGGAGTCCTTGTAGAAACAAAGGCTGATTCCTTCTTGAGCTGCTTTGACAAGTGTGAAGTTAGGAGGTCAAGGGAAGGGATTACTCCTCTCTAATTGACTCTCCTGCAGCCACACCTCAAACACCATCCAGCTTTGGGGTGCTCCAGGTAAATAACATAGAGAATATAAATTTTCAGTTCCCCTGAAGTTGCTGAACAGAGCTTCATGACTAACTATCAAAAAAAGATAAAAGGATGCAAAAGTATGCGCAGAGGATGATAAATATAGCTGGAACCAGTGGAAAAATAGATAAAGAGAACTACAGTGGGTTTCTTGGTGAGTTATGTAACAAGAAGCAACAGCGCATGCCCAAAGAAAAAGTTCAAGCAAAGGTTGCCCGTAATATCAAAGTATTCAGTGATATAACCACCAGAGACTTCTCTAGAGGAGCCTCCAGAGCCATATAAGGACCTCCAGCAGGAGGCAGATGCATGCAAATCAGTTCCAGGAAAGTGATGTTCATGTATTAGCTAGGAGGTACATTGTAATGAATGTGTATGATTATGATAGATAATACCTTGTCAGAAAGTCTTGTCACACACATTAAAGGAGAGAGCCTTCTAACATGTCCAGTGCTGATAAAGAATGCCTGCTCTATAATGCTTCAAACTGTGTTAGAAAGTTTATTTGCCATCTTATTTCAATATCATCTCTGTACAGGACAGCCCAACATACTGAAAGGACTCCAGTGGAGGGTTACAACCACGGTTAGGAAGCTAAAGGGCATGGAACAGCAAAAGCAGCTGGTGAAGCAGCACTTTACCAAAGCAGTCTAAGAAACTACTTATCTGCACATCCAGGCCACTCTGAAGATAACTCCACTACCTCAAAAAGGGAATTACAGAGAGAAGGGAGACCAACATAGATGCCCAAGAAAAAGACACCTACGAACAGTCAGAAGATCCAACGTAGAAATTTTCAACTCGTCATAAGGGAACAATTGACCTCAAAGAGAATGCTGAAACAACAGCAGACAGGACTGTGGAACAGATTTTCAAAACCTGAATGCATCAGGCCCTGAGCAATCTGACCTAGTTTCAAAGTTGGGCTGTTTGGAGCACTTTTAGTCTAGATGTCTCCAGAGACATTTTCTGACCTAATTTCTTATAAAGTTCTGGAAGCTTTCCTCAGACTAAGAAAGAGTAAAGAGTTAAGCTAATAGAGCAACTACAGCAGAATGAAGACAGAAGATTTTTTTATTCATTCATGATGAAGCTTCAAAATATGGGAACAGAATGGACAATAAGAAGTCAAAAAATCATCAAATATGAATCTAAAAAATACTGCAAACTAGCAGAGAAAAGAAATAAGAAAATAAAAGATGGAAAGTAATGGAGACAGCCATACCCACTTCTAAAGAGCCTCCTGAAACTTACATTTGCTAGTCAGACATGCAGCATATTCATGGTGGCTTAATTGGAAAGTTCCACCTCTCAAACTACAAAGATTCACTTCCTATATCTCTAAGATTAATACTACAAGCTGATAAGGCAGATGGTCTCTTTACACTGATAGCATTTATAAGGGATATTTTACTCTTCAAGTATCAAATTCTTGAGTTTAATAGTACATCTACAAATTTATTATGAAGATTAAGCATTAAAAATGTAAAGGTTTTATAGAACTGAAGAAATGGAAACTCTGAGCTGTTTCTCTACAACCTTAGGTTTACCTAAGTAATCTTTTGAGAAGAGCCTGTGTTCCTGCACTTTTTTATTAAAAGTGTGAATGCCCATGTCAGAAAACTTGGCCATAGAAAAAGATGTGTGACCTCTGCAGATACAGAAGCATTCAATACTCCAACTGCAACTACTCTCAAAGAAACAACAGCTTCCAAATACAGCAAGATGGCAACTGTGTGCAAAAACCACCTGCTTACCAAGAAAGAGAAATTGCACTTTATGTAGAACAATCAGTGTCCTACCATTACGGACTGAATTTCTGCATGACATCCAGTGTTGAAAAAAAGCATTATTTGTGCTTTGCACCCTATTGACTTTGCATCATACATTCATTTAGAACATGCAATCATGAGACAGTGAAACAACTATGCTCCTTAAGAAATTGTCACGTACTCCCTAATGCCATCCTCAAAACATCCCTTTTCATGAACTGAAATTGATGCAAATCCTAACGTCCAACACAATTTTATAAAAAATTGACAAAGCAAATTTGCATTAAACTGGGAGAAAAATGAGAAGACTGAAAAAAACAATAATAATTTGTAGAATAATTTCGCATATGGCCTTTATGAGTGTTATTTCCTATTTTGAAGAGTAGTATTTTTTCCTGCATTGGGAAAAATTGTTATCATAGACATAACTAGCAGGATTAGATCTGCCCCTTTCCAGTCTCTCAAGCCTCTCTTCTCCCAGACCTTTCCTCCCTTCAGTTCAGGCTCTTGGATAGGAACCATCAGTATTCCAGTCTCCATCTGCTTCTATAATGTAGCATGATAGAGTATTTACTTATTGGATGCCCTGATTATTGGGCTAATACAAAAAAAAAAAAAAAAAAAAAAAACAACACAGAGGGAAAGAGGGAGATTATCGGTAAATTCAGATTTTTTTTTACTACTATAAATGAATGGTAATTTTTGGTCAGGTTCTTAGGTATTTTTATTGTGTATTTTCATTGAAAAATGAAAACTAAAAGCATATTTTACAAATCGGAAGAGAACTGGACCACCAGAGTTAAATAATTTTAAAATTCAGACAATCTGCAGGCAAAACAACACCCTAAAATTATGCTGTTCTGGTGATAGATGATAAAGTTGTTCTCATAAAATGTATTAATTTGGCTCACTTCTTAGAATACAAAGACCTCATATGCAATTACAATCTTATCAGCATCCCTGATATCAATTCTTAGGGGAAAAAAAAATTTTAAAAGTGAAGAAAAAAGTCAGTGGAAAAGAAGGGGAGGATGTGTTCTGAGCTCAGAGCCAAAATCCCTCTGCAAGCCACAGTGAGGACTATGGTGAAGCAAACTGTCCTGCTGTAATGCATGAAGTCTACAGGGGATGCAGAGATCCACTAGCAATAATTAAGTGAGAATTAATGTGCAGAAAGAAACCATGACAGCTGGATTCAAATCAGCTGCTTTGTCCAGAACATTTCATAGATTTCATCAAGAATATCCTCAGCCCACAGGGAAGGGCTCAGGCTGGAGCAGGAGGATTCCAGAGAAAGTTGTGATCTATTGACAGACCCAATAGAGAGACAGCCCCTGCTTCCAGAGGGAGAGAGAGAGGGTCCCTGCTTCCAAACTAGAGCAGCCTAGCCTTAGAGAACTGCAGCCCAGGGATGAGTGACCTGTGCCACAAGAGTTTTGGGAACTCTTTGCCCGTGGGAAGGGACACCACAACACAGCAGAGAGAAGATTCCTCTCCCTGAGTGAGCACAAGATCTGCAGTGATGAACTGACCAAACCCCCCATGCAATCTCCCTGCACTGTCCCTAGGAAGGAAAGAGGGGCTAGAGGGAAAAAAAGGGGTTTTAAAGGCTCATTTTTATCTCTCATTATCCTCCTCTGTCTCTCTTAATAATACATTTACTTTATACCTTTAAATTTGAACCTGCTTTGCCCTTAGAGTGTTTTTTCCCAGTCCTGATCTCAACTCATGAGCCCTTCATAAATTTTTTTTCCCCTCTCCTCTGCTCAACTGTAGCAGAAGTAAATAAGAGAACAACTTTCATGAGTACCTGGCATTTGGCCAATGTCAAACCATGCTGCAATTACTGTGCAGCACAAAATGTATTGTCATTCAATATTTATATTCTGTTTTTAGGAAGAAGCGTTTTTTAGTGACTTAGCAAAGTATAAAATGACATTTCAACTGAATCAGTGAGGAAAACCTTATTTCTACAAGAGGTATGTCATGACCAAAAAAAACCCAAAGACATGAAAAGAAAAGTGAAAGGAATGAGAGGGAGGTGTCTTTACAAACAAACTGTGGAGCTGCTGGTAGATAAAGCCAGATACTGATAGGTGACAGAAGCAATGGGGGAAAATATAAATTCCACAGGAATTACACTAATTGACACAGACTATTACTCACCTGAAGCCACGCTAAATTCTTGGACTTAAGAGAAAAAGAACAGAGACACAAAGAAAAAGAAGTGGGGGGATGAACAGGGTCTGTATTAGGTGATTCAGGAAGTCTGTAGCTCTGAAGTACCTCAGCCAAAGAGGAAAGAGAGAGGGAAATGCTGCCAGGAAATTAGGATAAAAAGGCCGTGTCCTCTAACAGTTTGAGAGACCCTACAGGTCTCATGAGAGACCCCATGGCCTCTCTCTTTATTCAAATAAAGTTACACAACTCCTCTGTCTCCTTTTTGGACATAAACTTCTGACATCATGGATTATTTTTCCTGACAAAAGCAAAACAGCATAGGAAAGACATCACATAGTCAAAACCACACTAATACACAATTGCTAGTGGAAACTGTACTGAATAATCACCTAACAATCAGTAAAAACATAATGACAATAGTAGCAATAAAATGGTGTTGCCCCTCTCCCCTCCAGCCCTTCACCTCCAGAAAACAGTGCTTTTCAAATTGGGAGAGAAAAAATAAGAGGAAATTTCCCTAATAAAGATATAAGAGGCTAAAGTAAAATAAAAGTCTAACTAAATGTATTTTTCATAAAAGTATACACTTTGAGGATATTCTTGAAGAAATCTATGAAATGTTCTGGACAAAGCTTCTGATTTGAATTTAGCTATTATCATTTCTTTTTGCATATTAATGCTCACATAATTATTGTAAGAGTGGTGGTTTGAGGCTAGCATCTTTGCACTGATAACTGCTTCCTTTTCCTGAAGTATGGACACATATACCAGATATATAAAATATAAATGGACATCTGGCAGCTTGACAAGCATGCTGGAAATGAACTAAAGAGCTCACAATCATGTAGAAATGGGCTATTTTAAGGCCCCAGTGTCATGCAAAGGATAACCAGATGAGTGCAGCAGAAGAACCAGCTTCACATATACAACATATCCACATACTCGAAATTACAAAAATTTGACCTTCTTTTAGGCCACTTTTTCCCTCCCTGCCTCTTCAGATGCCCATGAAAAGGCTCCAAGAAGCACCAAATAACAGATACCTGTCACACACTGCTCCTAATAGCATAGTCCTCTACACAAAATACTGGAAAGCTGAATAGGAAATCAGAAAGCCTGACAGAGTTTAGCACTGATATAAATGCTTTCCAAAAATCAAGGAGTAGTTCTTTTGAAAGCACTTCTCTCTATTTTTTTCCCTTGGTAAAGGGGGAAAAAATGCTGAATAACCAGTCTAATGCATTACTTGATGCCTTGTTTTGCCTTCTTTCCATTCCAGACTGCAAGAAATTCTGCTTAGGCAGAAAAGACAGACAGCAAATATATATGATGGCCACAGGTATGAAATTAATAATGTCTAATAGATTATACATGAACTAGATTATGACATTAGTAGGCTCCTAAGATAACACTTCAGAACCAAGGTGCCAAAACTGAACAAAAAGCTACAAGTGGCAACCAAGATGGAAAACAGCCCAGTCAGACTGACAAACAGATCATTGGCACCATCACATGAAAAATTACTTTTCTCTCTAAAGAAAATCCTTCCATTAAAGTACAAGCATTTGTGAATGTATATTTCAAAATATTTTTTTATGCCTCAGCTTGAATACAAGTCAATCTCAGGTTTATTTTATGATTTCCTACAATATAAAGTAATAAAAAGTTGTAGATGCTCCTTTCCAACACCACAAAAGAAGAGAAAGTTTTGATTATTTCCTACCAACACATTGTATTTAATTCAAAGTAATATTCTAAATGGTGTTTGTTTCACTCCTCAGATATGGACAAACCTCTGACAGTCTAGGAGATAAAGATCCGGGTAAAAACTTGGAAGTACTGAAAATTTCAAAGTTGTAATAGTTTGGAGGGAGTGGCTTCCATTCCAAGGGAGGTTTCCACCTTCCTTGGCAGACACTTGTCGTTTAAACCAGATAGGCAACAAAATAGCCCACAGCTAAAAACACACTTCCCACACAAAAAAAACCCCAACTAATGCTTCAGGAAAATTAATTCATTAAAAGCACTAACTCCATTAGTATAATGAATCAGAAAGATAAGAGAATACAGATATTATACACATAAGACCTTTTGGATTATAAAGACGTACTACTGATGAAGCTGCTAAGCAAACAGTAAGGAAATTTTTGAGCAAGAGTAATTCTCCTGAATCAGATAGAGAGCAGAATATGGCATTTCAAATATTTTCTAACTACTGAGCTTGCCATCATCACAGGAGCTATCTGGAGCATACGTGACTAGCTACTACTCTTGTGTAACTGTGATGCACTTAAAAATTTTTCAACACAGATTTGAGCAAGCTCTAAATTCCTCAGTTTGTGCATCCTTCTTGTGCCACACAGGAATCCAGCAGGAACAACAGACAAGAAGCAACAAAACATATGTGGCTTTGCCCTGTGTTGCTGCTAAAGAAATCAGTGAAAACCATATGGACAGTGGCAATTTGTTGTCCAAAAGGGATTTCTGAAGATACTCTTCAAACCACACTTCCTTTTCCCAAGTTGCAGATAGGATCTAACTCAGCATGCTTTCACCATATCTTTTTTCCCACTCAGAAGATCCTACCTTTCAGCAGATCAAACAGTTACATAATAGATGTCCCAACTTGCCTGATGTATGAATATTAGACATGATCCAAAAGGAAAACTTAAGGTATCAGTTTCTCCAGAACTTCACTTAAATACTCAAATATAATGTGAATTAAATTGTGGCATCACCAGTCAGACAAATGAACAGTTCCTCCCTTAAGTAGCTGCACTGGCTAAAAGCCCTCACAAGAGAGATGATAGTTCAAATTGAGGCAGACCCAGAATCTCTTTCTGAGAAAACAGTGATGAATATGCATTAATTGTAGCTCACAGTTGTTAGAGCATATTGCTCTACACTGCAGTTTGGCTCTGAGTACACCTGTCTCTGATCAATAATCTACTGTAAAACAGGCTGTAGAATATAAAGAACTGACCTGACTCCAGAACAAGTTTGGTAAAAAAATTTAATCTGGGTAACCACACATATAATGCTTTCTGCAAATGTCATTGCATGTTTGACTCAAGACAGCACAGACACTCTCTTCACCTCAGACAGGCCAAAGCAGAAAACAAGTAATCTTCATGTTGCTCAATAAATGTGTGAATTTATCATATTCACTTTCTGCTATCACATTATGTTTAAAATATAAAATGGCTATTTTTTTTTCATTACTTTGTCAGTTACTATTTAGCCATCTGCATTAACTGTAATGCAAGGCTTTTGGCAATGTTAGCTAAGACAGTGTTTCAATTTTTTCATAGTTGTTGGAACTTTAAAATACCTCCAATCATAAAATATGTTGACTAGTGCTGATTTTGCAAGTGCAAAGATTTTTCAACAAAAACTGATATATTCAAAATTCTAGTAGAATTTTGAATATAAACTGGCAGGGCTGTTTCATTTATCATACTCATTCATCAGACCTCAAAAATGACAAAAAGCAGAATAAATAAACCAAAATATGAAGGCACATCAGGAACTTGCAATTCTGTTGTGATAGCCAATGAAACATAATGGACAAGGGTTCTAAAGAAAATGAGTGGTGGCAAGGGTTATTTTCACAGGTCCTTACACAGGAAATTTTGAAAAGCAGTGGAAGAGGTATAAGGTTTGTCCACAGATACTACTATATCAAGCTATACTTAAAACAGAATGTAGGAAGTTAATGCCCAAACATCTAATCACAGCACCATCATCTGTAGCCAGATAGAGTTATACAACATCCCAAAATTTTCTGATATCCTTAGCTTTCTCATTTTAAATATTCATTCAGTTAAAAAAAAATTCTTTTTGTACAGCACTCATGCACCTGCATAATATAAGGTTGAATGTGTCCTATTTAGTGATTGTTTTCCAAAAGCTCTTTATATTTTTGAGGTGACAACCCTTGACAGTATAACCTGGAATAAAAAGGCATTATGGGCCCTTCAAAGGTGTCTGAGTGAAAAAGATGGAGTGCATCCTGTGTTGAACAGTTGTGTCAGGCAAAAGAAGTAAGAGCAAATATAGCCTTATCAAACATTGGACCTTGCCTTTCAGTGCCCTCATAAAACACTTTAAGTAACACTAGCAATATAGTACTGTTCTAGTGTATAGTGTAAATACAGTATTGTTTTAAGGGACTGTATTAATAGCTGCATTGCTCTCAGCTTTCAGAGTAAAGATAAGTATGGCTTTGAAATTTTCTCTATATGTTAGCGCTCCTTGGAATGAAAACTGAAGAGCTAAGTCCAAAAGAATTGCTTTACTCACACTGACATGAAAACCTGGCCTTTCAGCTCTGGAGAACAGTGGCAAGGGTCACATTCTCTCCTAAACTTTTGTGTGACAAAATTCCATCTTTTACTAATTTCAGCAGTCTCTTTGGATTATTAAGCTTACTAGGTTCACTCATGCCACAGAAGCACCAAACATCCTTGGAGAAGTCTCCATGAGATTCTTAATCACAAGTCAAGTCCCTGAACACTGAAAACTCTGGAGCAACATAAAATGTGATGTTTACAAATTCTCATTTAAATTCACAAGAAATGCAAATCAATTTCACAAGCTGTTTTATAAAGAATGCAGCCCATTAAGATCTTAAAATCAGAGTAAAGCAACCACAACAGAAAGTTCTACTTTACAACAACAGTAGTTCTCATAGTAATTCAACACAAAAAGTCAATGAAGCAACGAGCTACCCTGTGAAGACAGAGCTATTACAGATTTTCAAGCCAACCCTCAATCCCTCTAAATCCCACTACAATTTCAAGTGGCAATATATAAAATGAAACTAAATATTTGGCACAGATGAGAACTGGAATACATCTAGAAATACATCTTTTATGGAGATCCTTCATTTCTTCAGAAGTCTCAGTTCAAATTTTTCCAACATAAATCCCTTGAGAGGCTAAATCAGTCCTCTCAAAGACTTAATGTGTATTGAAGTCCATGAATTCCTTCCTGTCTCACTGAAAGAGGAAACATTTACCTCCTTCACCAGAAACATGAGAAGCACCCCAAGTTAGCCACTGGATTTCAATCTGCAGTCCACGTTCTTAAATCTCATACGCCAAGATGAAAGCAACTCAATTTTAAAGCACAAACATATTTTCTTTTTCCCAGCATTGAACTCCTTCATTAAAAAGCTTTGATAGAGATATTAAAAAAACAGCACTAGTCAGTAAAAGCATCCAGCAAAGTATGTAGGATATTGTAGTCTGTATATCGGGATAAAAGTCCTAGACATTGAAAATTTTAAGCATAGTAATTACCTTGACCTGCACCTTAAACTCAGGTTTGTCCAAACCAACCTACCAAGAACCTGTTGCAAATTAGGTTGCCTTTCCTTCCAAAAAATATAAGTTTTCAGTAGAGTCCCCTAATAAAACAAGCAATTGTTTAGCACCTGCCCCACATCTATTATGGAAAACACAAAATCTTCCATAAGGCTGCAGTGTATTTTTATGTCCTACATGTAAAAGATTATGATTCCTAACTAGCTATCTTTCCCTGGAATTATTAAACTACAAATTACCATAGAACTTATCTTTGCTCTTAACAATATTATATCTTATTTTTCCTTTATGAATAACTATTAATTACTTGCTAGTTTTAAACAAACCCGTATATTAAAGAAGTATATATAGTAATATACAGTATATATTACCTGCATATTAATCTCTAAGGAAGAAGATTATTCTTTTGTAAAGGATGACTGGGAAGAAGCTAGTAAATAATAAACATTTCTATTCCTTTCCTTGGACAATTCAGAGGCGATAGGTTTCATCACCTTTCAAAAAAGTAAAAAGTATAAGGGTATCTATTTATTAATATGGTTTCTGTCTAAGAATATTACTGAGGAAAATAATTTCAGAAAAACCCACTTCTGCCAAAGCAGAGGTTAAAAATAACCAGAAAATACTATACAGATGGCTAAACAGATCTAACACACTGCTGTGCAGAGACACAGATTAGTCTACCTCTAGGACACTGCCCTTCTCAACAGACATTATCTTTGGACACAAGTAGAAGCACAAGAATTGTGGGCGTGAAGAAGAATGAGATTCATTTTTTAAACCCTTTCTGTGTCTTGATATAACACTATATTGAGCTCTGCTGAGGTTTTGAAACTGAGGGTTTCACTCTGCATACACAATTTGAACAAAGAGCAAGACAAAATGATGGCAGCAGCCTCCTACTCTGAACACCTCCTCACTCTGTCAAGAAGGGAAAGATAAATTAAAGAAAAGCAACACCTAAATTTTAAACAGTAATAAATCCTCTGGATATTTTTTCCTTTCTTTTTTTTCTCCTTCCTACTGAAGGCTCCTAGACACTCAGTAGACTGGAGAAGTTAGTCTTCTTATTCCTCCAAACCTTGTAAAAACAGCTTTGGTACCAAAACCACAACTTCTCAGCTAGAACAAAGTGCTCAGAGTAGGTAAAAGAAAAGAAATGCTCTCTACCCCATTCTATTTCCCATTTTAAAAGTTACTCCTCTTTAGTGAGTTTGAATATTGTGTTACCTGGCAATAGGTAGGTTCTGTTTCTGAAGAAAACTGAAAATTATTTAAAATTTATTTTTAATAATTTTTATCATTGTTTTCTATTTGTTTTCAGAAACTATGAGACTTGCTGACGTATATTTTTCCTATATGATTGAGAATCCATATAAAAATAATGCCCTTTCAATGCCCCCCCTAAAAAATGAAGCTTGGTCTTAATGCAAGTGAAGCATACAAGGCACAGCTGTTATGGGCATTTGGCCATTTCATGAAGATTACCACTGATTCTACAAAGAAAGGGAATTTGGGGCACTATTTTGTGAGCAGCTGAAAACAAACAATGCATTTAGTCAAAATCTCAGCAACAGTAAGTTAGAAACGACAGTAAACAAAATATTAAATTTTAAATAAAGACTTATATAAAGTATTAATTTTTTTAAAAAAAAGACACAATGTTTTTTGCTTCAGAGATCAGTGTCTATGAACTTCAGAGTACCAGATGCTCAGCTTCTTCTCAATACCTCATGATAAGATGATGAATTCTTGACTACGATTTCTGTTTGCTTAGTTTTGCTGTAGTGTTTTGATCAAGATTTCATGCTGTCCTCCTCCATTCTTAAAAGCTTTAGGCTGACAAAAACAGACTGAACTCAGGCACATTTCGTATAAAGCACACTGTGTTTGAGAAGTTTGAGAAAGAGATAATCATGTTAGTCAATACTGTACAGGTTACAATGCTCCATAAAAGCATCCTCTCTTTTCCAAAGCCTGATGGCTGGCAAGGTACCTTAATCAGGATTTCTTCAGGAATAAAGAGATGAGAACAACAATCTTCTCAAAAAGTAACTTGCAAAACTCACTTAATTTTTTTAAAGTTTTATGACTTGTGCAAACAGAGTTTCATAAATCACAAGTCAAAAACTTGAACATAGTTCAAGTTAGTTTTGGGGTAGTTTTTTTAAAGATTATTACAGAACAGCAACATTTTTTCTGAAGGGTCTTGATGATTCTGGAGCTTGCTAATCATTGCTGTAATGTTAGCTGCAATGTAAGTCTTAGGAAAAAGTAAGGACTAAACTGTGGCTTCAAGGCTTTTATAAATGTAAACTTGACAGTTGAATAAATATGCTTTTATACTAATTAATTACCTTTGAACCTGACTAAATTAGACTTTTTACAGTCTGAGACAGCACCACTCATTACTGCACACAAGACTGGCATTAAATGCAAAACCTCTACAGTAAGGAAGTAAATTTATTATGGGATTACCAGAATGGAAAAAGTGCTTTGAATTATTTATTTTCAACTAACCAGTCAAAGAGAAGAACTTGATGGAGGCAAAATCCAGTAAGTGACCTAATGATTTATGTATAAAGAATACAATTTCCTATCATAATTTATGTCACACTGCACTATTAAAAAAAAAAAAAAAAAAAAAAAAAAGATCAATGACTGAATGAGAACAAAGTGAGAGAAGTCTTAGTTCATCTGATCCATCAAAGTAGAATTAGAGAGAAAAAAATACAGTAAAAATATTGATTCCATGATCAAGAGAAAAATAAAGTTCATTGAGAGAATTATCTTTTTTCTAACATGAACACAAAAACAGGTTTTACAGTGATGGCAACCACAACTGGAAATTCACCTTCATATTAGCTGACCAGTGAAGAGCTTCTGTTTGGCAATTAAAATCCCAGCCGAAAAAACAACCCAACACACAGATTGAACCCAAGTTGTACCTGCACTTGTAGCATCAGAGCCCTGCTGACAATTACAGCTAATACTCTTCCCCTACTTTTGTTCTTGAATAAACAGCACCATACGAAGACTAAAAAAAGACCAAAATAGACGTTACTAAACAAACCCATTAACAACTGCAGTAAACTCTAGAGGGTGAACGACCTACGTGTATCACGCATACAGCATCTCCAGATTCACCTGCACAGCAGCGGAGAACCGAAGCACACCGCCTCTCCCGAAGGAAAGCCTGGGTGAGGCGGGCCCGGGGCCGCTCGGAGCCCCCCGGGCCCGGCAGCTGCGGCGGGGAAGGAGGGTGCGGGGTGGGCTGGGCTGGGCTGGGCTCGGTTCTGCTCGGTTCGGCTCGGCTGGGCTCGGCCGGGCTCGGCCCGGCCCTGTGCACCGGCTGCTCTCCGCGGCTGCAGCCGCATTGTCTGACAGCCAGCGCAGCATCCCTCAGCACCAGCGCCCGCAGAGCAGGAGCCGCGCTGCAGCCCGCACGCCGACACCCACGGGCACAGCGCGGGCAGGCACACGGAGCAGCCCGGGCACAGCACGGAAACCGCGGCCAGCCCCGAGCCCTCTCCCGTGCCCCGCGGAGCCCCGGCCTCCCGGCGCGGCCATGGCGAGAGCGGGTTCGTACCGACCTTTCTGCTGCCGAAAGCACTGGATGGAGCCCGAGTGGTGAACCATCCTGGCGGAGCGCAGCCTGCCGCTGCCAGCCCGCCGGCTGAGGCGGCGGGGGCGGGATCCCGGCGGCCCGGCCCGGCCCGGCCCGGCCCGGCCTGCCGCGCAGTGGCAGCCGAGGGAACGGCGGGCGGGCGGGCCCGGGGCGGCGAGGGGGCGGCGCGGAGCCGGGGAGGGGAATTGTGCCGGGGGAACCGGCGGGTCGGTGTGTGGGCCCCGCTGAGGAGGAGCGCTGCCCCAGGCCTTTGAGCGCCTTGTTATTCCTCTTGCCTTCCTGCCTCCCTTTTAGAAGACATCAGGTGTTCCTATTGGGGTGAAGCGCAGGGAAATAAAAATTGCAGCTCCTTTGCGCACTAACAGGTGCATTTAAATCTCAGCCTTGTGAGTTAAGTTCGTATTACATCGCCTCCATCCCTATCCTCGCACCATGTCTCTAAGCTGCATCACCAGTTTTTTGTATTTCAATGTTCATTTCAACGTCAATTTCAATTTTATAAAACTTAGAGTCTCAACCTTACTGCAGATAATTTTGTACAAGAAGATGCTAAAGTGCACATTCAAGCCTGATGTGGCCCATTTCTATGCTATTTGTGTTATAATTTCCCCTTTCTCTACAGTGTATGCCAAGTGGTTCATTCCAGACAACAGAAGATTCAAACTTAAAATGTTTTTATTTCTTTCTTAGGTGCTCTCTGCTCACATTATTCTCTGTGGATTCTGAATAAATTTTATCATGGCATCATTCAGTTCCTGTAGAATATTTTGGGTTTGTTTTTTTTTTTTTTTTTCCTACCACAATAATCGGGGTTTTGGTCCTCCTAAATTCATTCAGTCAAATATTCTAGCCTGCATCTAGCAGAATCTATATCCTCTTCTCCATTTAGGGATACAAACATTATTTACTCATCAGAAGTTAATTCAATCACCTAACTAGCACATGTTGCTACAGTGTTCTTTCAAAGTTCGTGGCTCCATTTGTGTGCTGTCAGATTTCCTCTGACAGTAAAGGCAGAACTTCTCCATAGCTGACTGAGGTTTGTCCTATGCCATCTGCTAAAAAAACCTACATAATTGTCACCCCTTACTATAAAGTTGTGCAAACAAGATGGATACATGCTTTTTGTTTTTGTGTAAGAATGTTTTTCCACTATAAAAACATACTAAACAACCATATATAAACCAGTATATCTGTGCCTGGGCTCTTGTAGAAAGGTAGGCAAAATAAAAATTGCATCCTAACTGGCACGGTATTCCCTAGCACTTTTTTTAGAGTGTAACAGATATTGCTCTTACATAACACACAGCTGGCACATCCAACTGATACCATAAGGAGAAGAAATAAACTTACCCCCTCAGGGTAGCTGACCGCGTTTTGTGTTGGTTTGCAACATTTGCAGAAGGTTTGTTGTTAGTTGAAAAAAAGATGCAGAGGCTATAGTGCTGTGTATCTTACTCAATTTTGGTCTCCAGTGGCTCTCTGCACACTGAAGATAATAGATGAGGCATTCCTCTGCACTCCTGCAATTTTAGAAAAGCTGCTGAGAACAGCCTTTTCCTGCTGAGATACAGCACTACAGATGTTGCATGGCAGAATAAGTCAGCCAGCTGACTCTTGCTGATCAACAAGTTCTGGCAAACTAAAAGCAAACTATAAAAATAAGTACCATGTTGTTTACCTTCAAGCTTTAATGTAGCCATCAGAGTGGATTCATAGAGATTAAAACCAAATCTATACCCTGAAAGTCAGGGGAAAAGAGAGGTATAATAAGAAATATAAACTTAGTAGTATATATGCAATCTGCAAAAAGTAAATGTAGTTCTTCCACTGCAATGGAAGAATGGAAACCTTTGTCAGGTTCTAGGGCAGATCTCTTTCCTGCACAAGGTCTTACAGAACTCCTGAATTCAAGAACATTTTACTGACACTAGTAATACACAAAATGGTGGGGAGACAAAACCAGGGTAAGGCAGTGCTCAGAAACTCTGTACAAGGATTAAATTCTGATACTAGAAAATTATAAATTATATATATTATCATTATAAAACTCTATTACTCTCTTTGGTAGGTGGTATGTATGCATGAAACTACAGATAAGACAGCTGGGGTTAAGGTCTACAAAGAGAAGAAAAAATACCTCTACAAAGGTAATTTTTAAATTAAATCGTTCACACTGTCAACTGGATGAACTTGATAATTGTAAAATATGATCATATGAGGATCTTGAAAGATTTTTCTTTGGTAAATAAGGAGAGTTTGAAGATCTTTTTAGAGTGCAGATAACAGAACAATTAAGAATTGATGGCTAAGATATGTAGGAAATGCAATATATGCATATTCTTAGGCTTCATATTCATGGGCTACATTGGCTCTGAAGTTCATTGAAATAAAAATCTACCCTCATAAACACAACTAATGAATACTCTCTTTGAAAGATTTCATTATATTATGATATATTATGCTGTGTCTCACATTTATCTCTGTGTAAGTTTTTATAAATCTTTTCTAAAACTGATGTAAGATGGAGAAATCAGGATTAAACAGAACTCGATTTAAATCCTCTACTTTGACAATCAACAGAATCAAAAATATGACTTAAAAGCTTAAGATTGATCTTACTGGGTTTTACTTAAGTTTTAGGTTTTTAGTTCTGACAGTGAGATTAATTCTCTGTGATAGACATCTTTTCATGAGGTAGTCTTTGTCAGAAGAGATAAGGAAATAAGATTTGGTCTTGCTGCATCATAAGACATCTAGCCTTGTGAAAATCTGTATTATTTGAGATCTGTAAAATTTTGTAATTATAAGAACAGGAGGACTGAGTTGTTTTGCCACTAGAACTGTCTATGAGAAAGACACACTTTAAATTAATTTTTGTACTTCCACAGTGCTTTTCAGAAAGTCAGATGAAATAGAACCTAAATTAAAACCTAATTCACCTGTGTTGTATCTTACGCCAATTACTTCCTTAAGAAATATAGCTACCTCAAAAGTTAACTATAGCCATTGTTAACTATTGCCCAGAAAGAAAATGAAACTTACTCCAAAGAAACTCATGAGGTTCAGCAAGTGCAAAATCCTGCACCTGAGAAATCCCCATACATCAATTCAGGCTGAGGAGCAGCTCTGGTCCTTTTGAATCAGAAACAAAGAAACCATAGGAGAAATGTAGTCAGCATATCAAAGTGTTATTAATCCCCTTTACTTTGCATGACTATAGCTGTACCTTCAATTTTGTACCTAGCTTTTCCACTTCACACCCACTCAATTTAGGAAAGGTGTTAGAAAATTGGAAAAGGTCCCTAAAATGCTACTCAAGAAGATCAGGGGTCTACAATAAACTGTGAGAAGTTGAATAAAGTAGGCTAATTTAGTGTGAAAATAAACTAAGGAGTTCCAGGAGCCTACAACTACTGGGAAATCACTTGCAAAGATTACAGTACTAAACTCTTTATAGTGCTAGATGATCTGGTTAGTGACAGTAGCCACACATGATGGCATGGGAGGTTCAGATTGAGCACAAATAACAAGTTTTGGTACTTTGGTATCAAAAGGTACATTGGTGATACGTCATCAGAACATGTAACCCAAAAAGAGGTGAAATATCTGTCCTTGAAGGTTTTCAAAATATGCCTTGACAAAGCTTTATCTGACCCACTCTGGTGATGGGAATGGTAAAGCTTCAGAACAGGAGGCTGGACCTGCAGTGGTTATAATAAAGGATGTAATAAAAATAAAATGCAAGGGAGTTGGAACCAGATTGATGCAAAACAGGAAGTAGACACACAATTTCAAATTGTAATTAAAATAAACCATAAAGTTAATTTTTCATCTCTACAGTGAAGGGTTTTGTTGAATATATGCTTATGCAGCTTTTCAAAGGACAAAATAGCAAGATGATATTAAATGTCCTTTCTCAAACATACTAATTTCTGAAATTCTTGGTAAGTACAGTTTCTTATTGATTTGCAAGAAAGGTTTTAAGACAGGGTGATTCTTTAGTGTAAAATGTCTGAATAAGAGCATTAAATGTTTATGGCAGCATCCAAAATTATATATTTTGCTATCAGTTTTTTGATCCATTTAAATAGTATAAAAAATCAGTGTTTACAGAATTTTTGTATCCACCTCTCAAGAAAAGCTTTTCTGTACTACTTAAAGGTCTGCAATGCAAAATTCATCCTGTTTCATATTTGCAATAAGGTTGTTTCCAAATTTTAAGATCTTATGGAAAACAGTGAGAATTTTGTCAGAGACAGTAACACACTGATTAGCTCTCATGAAGCTGTCAGTCACTATGGAGAAGGTCTAGAAAGCAGATTTTGAAGCATGCTAAAGTGTGTAGTAGACTAGTTTAAAAACTGAACAACATGATGATAAAGATTTTGCCTTATGTTACTAAGACACAAACTCTTGAAATCTCACTGATTTCCATATTTTAATATTTCATTTCTATGGTAATTTAAGACACATTTTCTCTTGCTATAGATAGAATTTTCTTATATCCATGGAACAGTCTGTGTTTTCTGACTGATATAAAGTGTTTGGGATTCAATTCTGTAGCTTACTGGAATTGCATGCTTACTTTTAAGCTCATAGTTTACTTTCATATGTTCATGTTTTCATCTTGATCATCTCCTTGAGTGGAGTTACTTTTGCAGTTTAAGATTAATTTATCAAGCTAACATGAAAGAAAGGAAAGGAAGGAAAGGAAGGAAAGGAAGGAAAGGGAAGGAAGGTAGGAAGGTAGGTAGGTAGGAAGGAAGGAAGGAAGGAAGGAAGGAAGGAAGGAAGGAAGGAAGGAAGGAAGGAAGGAAGGAAGGAAGGAAGGAAGGAAGGAAGGAAGGAAAGAAAGAAGGAAGAAAGAAAGAAAGAAAGAAAGAAAGAAAGAAAGAAAGAAAAAGAAAGAAAGAAAGAAAAAGAAAGAAAGAAAGAAAGAAAGAAAGAAAGAAAGAAAGAAAGAAAGAAAGAAAGAAAGAAAGAAAGAAAGAAAGAAAGAAAGAAAGAAAAGAAAGAAAGAAAGAAAGAAAGAAAGAAAGAAAGAAAGAAAGAAAGAAAGAAAGAAAGAAAGAAAGAAAGAAAGAAAGAAAGAAAGAAAGAAAGAAAGAAAGAAAGAAAGAAAGAAAGAAAGAAAGAAAGAAAGACTTTACAGTCCATATGTTTAGTAAAATTTAATTTTCCTCAGCAAAGAAACTCAATTATTTTGTTGTTAAATATTTGGGTCAAATGCTAAACTAGATTTCAAAAGAGTTCCTCATTCTTGTGCCTTGTATACACTGGAATCCTTGGAATATACCTATATAGAAGTGAAAAAATGAGAGAAATGTTCATTGCTAAAAAACTCTTATATCGTAATGCAAAAAGATAATGAAGAAAATACTAATGTCAAGAAACAGGTGAAGAGAAAAAACAGATTTTTAATAGCAGCATCCAATTTACATACTTACACAAATTTTTCAGGCTGGCAAACTACATTATGATATTTTTGTCTTCTATAATATATCGTGGTTTTCTTATTTCACATTTTATCTGAAGCAAACACCAAGAAAGATTATTCTCCTCTAACTCTGCAGTACCAGCTGTCAAACTGCTGCAATATATTTCTGATTAGCAGCCTAATTTTTCAAGTAAGGAAGAAAAAAATCAGCTAGACTAATAAAAATCACTGTCAGTGATGAAACTATCCATCATCTCATTCGTTTTCATTGTACAGACCTATTTTGCAAATGTGCCCATTGTTTCTTGAGTATCATGTTCTTAGTACAAGGAGCTTCAGGAGTTACAGTGCTAGATACTTTTAGAAACAAGACATTGATATAGTCCTTAGCTACATAGTCTAAATTTACAGTTTTTTAAAAAAGCTACCACTTAGGCATTTCTTCCTAGATCTATGAAGAATTTCTTGTCTTGTCTCTGAGACGATTTGGTCTCCTGGGCTGTCAGCTCTTTGATTTAGAGATTAACTCTCTATTGCTGCTTAGTACAGTTTTGACAGCCAAGTCTTTCATCACCTTCAAGCTAGTTCTGTGTAGAACCTCTTAGTTCTCATTATTCAGATTTCTTTGGCCACATATCTGCTCTTTTTCCCAGCTACATTTTTTTAACCTTCAAAACAACAACATCAACAGCAACAGCATTAAAAGGAGCACCAAGAAACCCCTTATCTGTATGTCATTAATCTATTTCCACATGTCCACACATCCCAACACAGAAAAAGTATGTCAGGAGTATGTGAGCTTGACACGTTACTGCCACAAGAAGAAGAGAAACTTATTGTTACTGTTCATTCAGGAAAGACAATTTTTCCCCGCTATATTTAATTTTTTCCAGAACTCAGAACAGCAAAGTGAAAATCCACAGCTGAAAGTCCTAGGATTGCTATAATACGATCAAAGTTGTTCAAAACACTGAAGTTCAGATATGGTAACTTTGGATATAGCTCACAACAAGCCTGCATTCTTTGTTGGCCAACCTACCGTCTTCAAAAGCAAAAGGAGTTACTAAAAATTACTTCATTTTTCATAATTCATGTTTCTTCATTGTAGCACCATCAATGAAATTGTAACAGGGTATTTCAACTAGCATCTTCACAGAAACCTCTCTCTTCAGCAACATGTTCACATGCAGCTTTGATCCTGTTTCATGTTGCACTGCAAGATTTCTTCATGACTGCAAAATCCCATGCTGAGTACAGTGTTCTTGTTCCAGCTTTCCAATGGAAATATGGAATGTACTTGCTCTGACAGTGACATCTTATAGATTGATGCCAAACAAGCTGCAAGCCCACATGTGTATTTACCATGCATCAATCACCTCCCCATCATTTTGGAAGAAACATACTGAGGTAAGGAATACTTCTGTACTCCACTACTCCACCACCACAGAACTTAACTGCTGGGCTACACCAGGTAAACTCCCACAAGGCTCATGCCTTCTAGCATTAATGCTAAAGACTATGTTTTGTGTTAAAATTAGAATTGTGCCTTCTGGCCTGGCAAGCCAATATGCTGAACTGCAAAGAACTATTCTATTGCATAAGAGAATCAGCAGTAGTAATATTGCAGATGCTGTTTTATAAAATTGTTTTCTAAGAGTGTCCTTAACATCCCATCCAAGTGCAATAATATGATATTTAAAAACAAAAAGAAAAAAAAATACACAAAACAAAAACAAAAAAACAAAAACAGAGAACAAAAACAAAAACAAAACCAAAATCCAACCTTTTTATTGCAGGGCAAAAGTACAGTACTTTGTTCCATAGCTGGGTATTTTATGTAGATGTTCAAAATATTTGGGACTGATACACAGCTGTGGTGTTATTTTCTTATGTAATATATTTGTGGTCAAAAATTGCTTTTAATTTGGTTCTTGATTTATCAACATCTAGGAAAATTTCAAGTAATTAAAATAGCTTATGTATTTCTGTTTAAATGAAGAAAAAAAAAACATGTTTCAAAATGTAAATATAGTTTTGTTGAACTTGCAACTCAGAAAGTGAGAACAATGCAGCACTGCAAGATCCCTAAGGCTCAGGGGGATTGGTAAGGGAACCAATTTGCTGCCAGGGTCTACTCCAAAGAAGAGTGACTTTCACATTCCATCCAACTTCAATGGAGAAATAGGGAAAATCGTTGCTCCTTCCCAAAACTACTTTCTACAGTTTGGATTACCAAGCCTAATGGGAAATTTGTTTTATAGTTTCTAGCTTTTGAGTTGGAATTGGTTTAATAGAGAAGCTAAAAACATGGAAGAGAATTGGAGTTCAAGATTAGGATAAAGTTCATAAGACTTTTGTCTTGCTTCATTAGGGACAGTTGATTATCTTAATTTCATATAACACAAATGACAGAATATCATATTCATAAATAGAAGTACTGAATAAATAGATTTTATCATCTGTTTAAATTCAGGCTGAGTTTTCAGTCTAAAATTCATCCCACTGGCTACATTAATTTGTCTTATCTTGCAGACCCAAATTAATGGAAATCTGGAAGTATATGATACCTTCAATTTAAGTAGATCAGGTTATTTACCTGTAAATTGGTAGGACAACTTACAATGTCTTACAAAAGTCTTTCATGTAAATAAATTTAACAGATATTCAACACCTGATTCTATACAACCTGAAGAAAGTGTCAGACCTGTCAAATTGGAATTGTATTTATTGTACTGAAGATGATGTTTGTAAATTAAGGAGTAATAGCATATATACAGACACAGATTTCAAAGTTTACTTTTTGTTTTGTATTAGGTAGGATTATACCCATACTAAATGTTTAGGAAAAGCAACATTTTTGTAGTGTAAGTATTACTGCATTAATGTGGACTTAATTACGGATTAATTACACAATGCTTCATTGCTCTTACAGTTACTCTGAGAATGTGTTCTTGTAATTATTTTATCTTATTTTGAATGGTCTTGTGTAAGAAAGTAGCAATTTTAGCTATTTCAATCTATTTGCATGCATTGAAAATTATAGAGCTGGTAGTGCATGAAGAGACATTAGTCATCAGCTCTATTTCCATGATTGTCACAAAAAGAAAATAGAAAAAGATCAATTCACTCCTACTTCTTGCTTGTATGTAGCTTTGTGGTTTCCCATGTTCTGAAGTGCTACAACACCCTGTTCCGTAGTGTTCAACTGTCTGTACTGCTCTGCAAGGGAAGGTTGTTCCTGACTACTACTGCTGCAGAAGTAACATAAGCTGACTTACTGTACTGCACTGCACTGCACCTTATTTCAGCATCATTTTGACCTATATGGATGAAGTAAGATCTCAAGAACAGAAAGATACTTGTCAATCTCAATACACCCAAAGCAAATTCACATATTCATTTTAATGTCTTGCTTTCAAAATTTATAAAAAAGCTTTTCTCTTCAAATCAATAGATATAATTTCCCTCTCTAATATGAAAATAAGATACATAGTACTTTTTAAAAATGTTGTCAAAATGCTTCTTGTTTTGCTATTTATCTCAAAAGCATGTACTATTAGCACCATAGAAGAGCTTGACAGCTTTATGATGAGTGTTCAGAGTTTTAAGAACAGTGGCAAAACATTTATTTGAAATATTATTGAAGCATTCTTCTCCATTTTATTCCTTTAGAAGTGTAAAGCATATTCCAAAAATATTTGATATGTTGCACAGTTGCAAGTGTACACTGTCACTGGAACCAGATCCTTCAGTTCCCCAAAACTCTATAGCAGAATACTCAGTGGTAGGTCCCCAATACAGAATGTGTGGAGGAAAAGGGAATATAACTCAGCAAATGTATCACTTGCCCCAGCTGGCATGCTCATGGGGAAAGCAGGAAGGCATCAGCCATTCTACTACCATCTATTTCAAACTTCAGGGAAGCAATGTCAGGTTTTTGATTACTTCAGGAAAATACTTTGCAGATCACTGGTAACACCCAAGTTTCAGGTTCAGTTTACTGGTCTAACTGAAATTAGACATGCTGCAACTTAAGACAATAAATTATGATGTCCTTATAGAGAAGCAGGATCACTACAAATGGAACATTTTAAAGAGGTGGCACAAATGAAAATAATAATTTCACCGTAAGCCCACCATGGGCCCATTTAGTTTAGAGAGGAGATGGACAAGAAGGGATCTTATCAATGCATACAGATATCTTAAGGGCAGGTGTCAAAAGGATGGGGCCAGACTGTTAAGAAAAGCAGAAGTAAATTATATGAGAAATTAGGTAAAAGTAAAATTTAGAGCAAAGAAAGATTAGAAATCCATTTCCTATTTGCTGATGGCTCATGCAAAAGGAGAAAAAAAAAGAAAACTTACTTACAAAACAATACATAGTATTGACTGCAACAAAGAGACAGGATCCCCACTTGCATAATGAAGAGAAAAGATGCCCCATTTGGTGCAGCCATGAAGCCAATTTATTGATTTCTATATATATCACACACATATATTTCTATATATATTTCACATCTATATATATACCTTTTTAACTATAGCTAAAAATAGCACAACCACACAATTGGTGTTTGTAAGTAACATTACTTAATCAGAGCTCTGCACAGAGCCTCTGCACACAGACCAGCATAGGTATGTATGGTCCTGCATGATTCATCTTAAACAAAGCACACCAAGCAGACCTTCTGCTTCCCACTCAAGGCTCTGCCTTGGCTTGCCAGGACTTGTGGCCTACCAAACCTAGGACATCCACTTCAGGTCATGAGTAGAGCAGTGCCCTGAGCCCTGCTCTCCAGCTGTGTTTCTACATAGTATATTCATATTCTGAGCAAAATGTTGCCAAGACTGAATAATCCTAAGAGAACAAATCTAGCCTGATAATTACACAAAGTTTTTCACTGCTCCTTTAAAAGTTATATGGCTCTGGCATCCCTTAATTTTATTTTTTTTTTCTTCTCCATATCCCTAAAAAAAAAAATCCCATCATACTCTCTGTAAAATGCCTGTCCTGTTAGGAAATTATGCAAGAAAAGACAATAATCCCTATTGCTACAAGCATTAAGTATCTGGACCTCTTCCCTGGTGGTATGTGGTAGGAAAAATGGTAGTAAAATACATCAGTTCATCTTGACACTGATGAATTTTTTTGCAGGAAAGAAGACCCAATGGGGAAAGAGTTTATTCTGCAAAAAGGAGCTCGTGTTTGCAGAACAGAGCAGCAGGTGAATGTGGCCTTGGAGGTTGAAGCTATTTCTGTCTTTTATTTCTGTCATTCTGTCAGTACTGGAGAAATAATATGTGTGAAACAACGCTCAAGTATGGTGGGAGTAAAACACTCACTTATACCTCTGTGCAATAACTGTTTGAATATAAGGTACCTGACAGTTTTATGTTGATGCTTTGAGATGCAGATTTTGGGAGAGGCATTGGGAAAAAGGAAGCATGCTACAACTGCCTGCAGAGCTTTATATTTATTTCAGATAAATCAGTTAATTATTACAGGTAATTGCAAGGAACAATTTAAAACTGCATACTGTCATGATCAATGAGCTTTGTCCTCTATGTGTCGCTGTACAAACAGACACACTACATTTCAGAAGGTTGAAATTCCCTTTATTACAACAGCTGGATGTCTTTTATACACTCTGCGAAGTTTACACTTTGTTCATTGGTTACAATAGATCAACATAACATTCATTGGTGTAAAACCCATCTCCACCTCTATTTTTCACAAGACTCTTCTAAAAATACTTTTCCCAGATGCAGGTTTTCTTTCCCTCTTATCTCCTTTTCCCTCTTATCTTCTCAGTCTCCAGGCCAGTGGCCTTGATAGAGTACTTTTCAGAAATAACCCTTATTCATTTACCCTCTCTGGCCCACAGACCAGCTGTGAGTCCTACCATATCTAGATATTAATAAAGTCCTCTTTTAACCATCAGAGGAGCAAGGGAGAGAGAAGGTATTAGGGATATTATGAGGTTTTTCAAAAAACCTCAAATGTTTATTTTCTGAGCCTTCCTGGCCTTGGATTTATCTGTCTGCACCCTACCCACACCTGGGCATCCAGTCCTAAGTTTCCTTTCCCTTTTCCTTGGTTGTTAATGGAACTGTGTCTGCCAGTACCAAACAGCCACAAGTATCATGGTTCTGGAAAGTATAAGAAATCATTCACATCTCTACTCTCCCAAAGCCAATTTCATTCCAATTAAATATTGATGTGACCACAGGAGAAAGTATTTGATGTCATGTTATTCCAGCTGTGTGGAAATTGTTGCTGTGATAAACATTTAAAAATTTATACACAGCAGTGGCTCCCAGAATAGCTTCTATAGGAGAAAAAAAAAATCTTGTGGATAGGAGACACCTGGAATTTGGGAGATTTACTCTACACTATATGAGACACAGTACTCCCACTATCACAGACAGCTATGGCAGCTTCTATATTTTTCAATTATTTGCCATGACCCTCCCAGCACTTTGCTAAAGCAAAAGCATTGGTATGTCCATGCCAAAGACATTGATAAGTTTTCCTGAGGAGTTGTGCTTGGTGTGAGCTACATTCAGCTGAGGGGCTGTGTAGGCATTCTGACAGCACCAGACTCCAGTAGCCAAATAGACAAGAGGATGCCCACTGGCAGGGCTGGGGTTGGTATGGGTACATCTGCTTACAGAAGAAATTGGCTAGATTGATACCATACATGGTGCTAGACCAGAAAGGAAGTTAACTTCCAATTTTGAGGTTTCCTGCAATATCTTGAGAAAAACCTCCCCTGCATCTCTCCAATGCCATTTTTCCTGTAAGTATCTACCAAAAAAAGGACACATTTGGAGAGTAAAATAAAATTAAGGTACATAAATATAATTTGTAGTTACAAGCAAAAGTTGACTGCACACTCACTGACAAGCAAGCTACTTACAAGGCTGAAGAATTGAGTAAGATCCAAATACACAGGCTGTAGTTTAAAAGAGTAAGAAGAAAGAGTGGAAACCATAGGACAACAGATATTAAAAAGCATCAAAAGAAAGCTAAATACTTAGGAAATTAGGTTGAGAAGCAGTATGTATACATATAAATGAAAGGTAGGTGAGAGGTTTTTATAGACTTTGTTGTCTGCTATATGCTTCATATTTTGAATAATTAGAAAACATGGTGTAATATGAAACTTGAAACACAGCTGTTTATGAACAGCCTCTTCCCTTGTGAAGAGAATATTAAGTTTAAACTCTTTTGAAAGACTAGAGCTATAAGAAAATAGAAAGGAGTTTTCATAAATTATGGATTCATAAACTCCTTGTCAGAGGAGGATAATAAAGAAAAATTGGATTGGGGCAAATGTTAACACTGAGGTTATATGTGAGTACTTTAGAATCTCAAAGTCAGTATCCAGAAAAAAAAAAAAAAAAAAAAGAAGGACCTAATAAAGAAAAAAAATAATTAGTGATTAGTAATTCACTCAGTTAGTGGAAGACTGGTAGTAGAGAACTGGAACCATATTCTTAGGCCGGATCTTCTCTCAGGCTGAATTTCGATTGTACAGTAGTTAAATTTTATTTTTTTTTTCATTTTCAAGGTTGATGAACTGCAATTAAAGCGGGAGAAAGAAAAAGGGTCTAAAAACTAATTCTGTGATTACATATCATACTGGAATATATTCCTCTTTTACCTTACAAGTTTTCTCTGATGCTAAGACAGTCATTTAAATCAAACTTCTATGCAAGTCCTACAAGTAATATAAGATCTAATTCTATTTTTCTCCAGTCTCCAAAATTAAATATTTCATTTTTATAATAGTGTAGATATCTTCTGATACAGTAGCTTTCCTATGGTCCAGATTGTCTCATCCAAAAAAACCTGAGAATTCTTTTAAAAGGTAGCAATTCCAGAAATTTCTTTTCCTGATATGTTCTGGTATGCCACTGCACCAATTTTAAATCCTTAAAACGTAATGAAATTTACAGAAACAGTGCATACAAGTGATAAAACTATGATAAAATTTGTATTTATTTTCATTTATTACAGATATAAGGGTTAATGTATCATTTAAATTGTCCCTTTGGGTTTCTTCCCATCCTATTGTTACACATTTTGAAATAGGCATTTCTATAACTGCTCCTCAACACTGCATCTTCACCCATTAGTTGGAGTAAGACAGTCTTGGGAAATGTGAAACCAACTCAGTATCTACTAGGAACTCACAAAAATCACCTGTCTCAAAATTATTTCCTTCTCGACAAAATTTTGTTTCCTTTAAAATGGCAGATTTCCCTCAGGTAGGTCTGTAAATAATATAAGTAGGAAATAATTTCTGCAATGTTTGTATGAAGACCATCAAATTTAAATAATTCTGTCTGGAGGAGGGCAGTAGCCATGGCACTGCTGGTGTCCTGGCAAAGCAGAAAGCCTGTGGCACTAAGTACAGTAAGAAATGCAGATGTGCTAAATCCCATTAAAACCTTTTCAGCCATAAAACTTGTTTTCTATCTGTAAATATGCAGAGACTTGAGGATGTGCTGAAGGTGATACGGTCAAAAGCAATGTCAAAGATCAGAAAAAGAAAAGATGTTTCTTACTGTCATGTTTCATTTTTTATTTGGATGTGTTAACATTTAGTGTCCAGTAAATCTTTCCAAACATACATCTGAATATTTTTTTGGGAGTGTTGAAATTTTTGAAGACATTGATAATATCCATATTCACAAATAGAACTTAAACCTAAAACACCCAAAATAATAATTGAATCTATTCTCCACATGAAAACTAATGGCGTAAAAATGAAGAAATGGGAAACACTATTTTATTGAAAGAAAAATTATTTGAGTAAAATAGGAATAAATTAGTTATTTCAAAATGAATTTCCAGGTAACAATGTATGTCTTAAAACTGACTCACTTAAGCTAATGATAATTGGAAATGAGCAAGACTACTTGAACAGCTGTCACTAGTCTTTTTGGGTTTTCTTGACTCAAGGCCAAGTGAATTCTACTGCTCTTCAATCCTCTTTTGTGAGAGGATTGAATTGTGAGACCATGGCTTCAGGGGAGTGAATTGCTCTTCAGTCTGCTCTTGGTTTTTCTTGTCTTTATTATCACTTCAACAGTATCAACTCAATATGATGTCCTTGCTTTATCTTTTGGAAACAGAACCACATTTTTATTTTCCTTTACAAGTTCAATTGCACTTAAAGATTAATGTTGTTCTTCTGTACTCTAAATGCATCCTTTTTTGATTGCATCATTATCAAAAGTGTCCTCAAATGAACCTTTGGAAAGATATCAGGATAAGGTCATGGCCACTATCCCCAATACAATTTTGTATTTCCCCAGGCTGCACCAGTTCTTCATAGAGCTCTTTATTAAAAACATTTGGGAAATGCCCACTAAAAAAGATTTAATCTCAAATTCTCACAAAAGAAACATCCTAAAAATGAACTTAAGAAAAGAATGTAAGTCCAAGTTTTATTATAAGGGCTGTGTGCTCCCCGAGGAAAACATCACAAAACCATCACCTTCACAGATGTTCTTCCAGTAGTATATGCAGACTAAGAAACAGCAACAACAAAAAAGGGAGCCTGTAATGCATGACAAACTGAAGGTAAAATAATGCTGAGTCAGTCAGATATCCCTCCAGACAATGTAGGGGAAAAGAGAGTGCCTAAAGCTTCCTGCAGATACCTAAACAAAAGCTGAATAACGCAGATAATCTGGTACTGTAAAGTGTATATACCAGACACACGGCTACTGGAAAGTATATTTCCATTTCTCTGACATAAAATACACTGTGACCAAATATCAGGATGGATGAGCTGCTCTGCTTATCCTGCAAGATGTGATATATTAATAGTGAGTCCTATAAGAGTCAGTTCAAGTAAAAATGAACCTTTGAAAGCACCATAATTAATAGCACAGTCAATGAGGACTGGCTTCATGAAACTAACTAGGGTAAATAACTTAGAGAGCATCCTATAGAGAAAAAATTAACATACTGTATTTATTTTTAAAATCTTATGAAAAAGAAACACAAATAATCAGAACCTCTTCTTGATAACTCCTGTCCCCTATGAATAGTTAATTTCCAAAGGCACTCATTAATCCAAACTTCTTCAGTATTTACTTTTGCAAGTGAACTCCAGAAGGTCTTTGTGCTGTTTCAGTGTTGAATGGCATTTACTAGCAGCAATTAAATTCTTAAGTTTCCTAACAAAGCTTGAACTGAGGTTTTTGAGTAGGAGAGGCATATTTAATGAATGCTAGCATGATCAAAGCCTACAATCAGGACAGCTAGAAATAAACTGGTCTTAAGCTAGGGCTACAAATTGTTGGCAGCATAAAAACTGAAGAATGCCTATCAGCAGAGAGCCATCTATGACAGATGCAGTCAATAAATGCATCAAATCATCTGCTCTGAAGATGAAAAACAGGATTCTGCTGTGTTCCAGTACACTTTTATAAAAACTGACATCATGTCCAAATGGAGATACCCTTTCTCTTAGCAGATTTTATTATTTCAGGAAAGGAACCTCAGGACAAGATAGAGCAGGCCCATCTGTCTGCCCAGTACCAAGGACATGACCATGATCCTTTTATGGAAATAATACCAAACTCTGTCAAACTGCATAATACCACTTTTCCCTTGGTCATATCTATGTTATATTTAGCTCATGAGGACTTTGGAGCACTGGCAATTTCTCATAGGAGAAGTACAAGTCTTTCCTATTACAGAGTATCTTATTTTTGGGGGGCTCTTTGGATGTTGACAGGATGAACAAAAAAAGAGACTATATTTAGGCATAACCAGATATTACTCCCTCTAAGTGAGATGGGAGAGATATGATTTGGGTCTAAAATAGAGCTTGCTTACACCAGCTGGTTGATCTGAGCCTTTTCTTCCCCTCATTTCTCAAAACAAAGCCAAAATTAACCTGATTGAAGGACTTTCTGACAAATCTTCATCTTCACAGTTGTGCACGCTTTTTCATATTCCCACTGAAATCAGGCATTGAAGCACTAAAATATCACAGGAAAGACATTTCACATACTAGTGACTGGGAGCAGGAAATAATGGAAAACATGTGAGAAAATATATCTGGTAAGTGTAAGGGCTTGAAAACAAATTGCTTGTGATTCCCAAGCTGAACCTCAACAATGGAACTAATTTATAAATTGTCAATGAAAACAGACAGAAAACAAGTGAGATACACTGGAAACCAGTTTCAACATTCTGTGAGGTGAGAAACAGAAAATTGCAGAGGAAATTTTCTCACGTTTCCACCTCCTAAGTTATTAAAAATAATTATCCAATTTCATTCATATATTTTTACTTCATGGACTAATGGAATATTTGATTTTACTTTTAAACTTCCTAATGAGAGAAAAAAATCATATTTTAAACTCTCACTAGAGGGAGCTCCAAGTTCAGTTATAACTAGGAAAGGGAGCACATGCAAGGATCTCAGCATGTGTTTTGGTACAATTTAGCAGCCTGAATGAATATTATCTTCCTTATTCAATTATTTTACTAAGCAAATCAAATTGAAAAAACCCAGACTAATAATCAAACAAACCAAAAACCCCATGAAATGCCAAAGGAAAATATATTTGCATAAGCAAAACTATTTTGTATAGGTTGCTGGATTTTGATGATGCAGCGTGTCAATAGTGTTTCATTTCAACAATAAAAACCAAATACATTTCAAGACAGTGAATTCTGCTGTAGCCCATGAGATGAATTAACATATATTTATATAAATTACAATAAACCTCCAAAAATTGAAAGTTCAACACCAGTTTTGCTGGTGCAAAAAAAAGTATAATTAATAGTTATAAACCATATTTTCTGTAGATAGGCCAGTAATTCTCTTGATTTGAACATTCCGTTTTGCACCACTGGCAGTTGACATCAAACTTTGTTCCTTTGGTAATTGCAATTAAATTTTGTAGCATTTTCTAAAACAAATTGTCCATTTTTCTGATTCAATTCCCTTTCATTTTTGACCCCACTGATAATGAACAGCAACATACAAATATGTAGAAATTAAACTCTTAACTTGAAAGGCAGGAGATGCACAGCACCCTGAGACCATGGGTACTAAAGCAATTTATGAATGAGAAAAGTGAGCTTTAAAAAGCTCACCTGGCTTACTCAAAGCCATCCAAGCAGGACTGTAGAGCAGTTGAAAAGGGAACCAGGAAACCCTATGCCTTGAGGTAGTTGCTAGACCACAGACCTTCCTTTCATAATGTGCCATCTACACTTCAACAGGCTCAGGAAACCTTCTTGCTTCAGTGTTTAGCCGCTCTCAGAAATCTATTCCCGTGCCACAAGCTCCCTGCAATGCTTCTGAAAATTGAGCTATATCAGCAAGAGCATATTAATTACTCAAATAAGGAAAATAACCCAGCAACCACTAAGAAATGTAGTCATTTATTTTTGTTTCAAATATTTAATGACTTAAATTAGTGTAGTCTATAATTGTCTTGTCACTAACCAGACCAGAGAGAGGACACCGACATTCACTTAAACATCAGTGTTTAAGCACAGGTATGGGCATTTGGTTCTTTTTTTTTTTTTTTAATATTGAAGAACTAACTTAAATTAATAAATAGCCTAAGAAATAATGATTATTCATCATGGAAATGGGGAGAGCAGCCATCTGTTAGACATTTCCAGTCAGCTTGCATAAAGTTGCACTGGGGAAAGTGCTGACCTTCCACAACAGTGAGCCTGCATCACCTTGGACAGGAGAATTGGAATTTGTTAGGTTATAAAAAATTAAGTGATCTGAAACAGTGCCTTAAGGTGACAGATCAGGGTGTGAATATGTTGAAATTCAAAATATTGTTAGTTCTGAAAGGCCCCCAACCCCAATGTGCCATACCTTCAAAGCCAGAATTTAAAAAGCCTGAAGGAAGAGCCCTGGGTGTTACCCTCATTGCCACAGTCCCATGTCTCTCTCATTCTCAGGAAGCAGAATGTGGTAAGTGGCAAGAGAGTCTCAGATGGCCCAGCATCTGTTTTCTGAAACTGTGGGAAAATAATGCTGAAATAATGCATGTGTTTAAAGACAGAGATGAGTATTTATGGATATCAATAAAAGTTCCTTCAAATACCAAGAGATGGTGGATGCTTTCAAGGTAACACTCCTTTTGGTATTTGTGATTTGATTTTGCTTGTTTAAAATACATCTTTATTTTTAAAAGTCATTAGATGGCATATAGCCCACCACAGGGTACAGCATGGAATGAGACCAGAACTTTGGAGCAGATCCTTTGCTATGGGAGTACCAAGTCTTCATCAATTTAATTTTTTGTTTTACTGTGTTTCTTCATATTAAGTAGATAACAGCCACAGGTTATTTCTTAGTAGATCTTGATTTTCTTTTTTTTCTCTGCACATAACTGATCTTTGTCATACTCTTCCTCCCAAACATATTTACAGCTTTTAATGATAATGGCAGAGACAAATATTTACACATCTTCTCAAAGGCAACATGTATGGGAATCTGCAAGTCATCATGCCAGCAGACTGTCAACAGTACCAGATGGCAGGGTAAAGCATTTTTAATGTTTTAATCATCAGTCATTCCCTGCTGCATTATTCATGTCTGTTGAGTCCCATCTAAAATCCATTCAAGGGTTTGAATACATTTGGGTATTGTTTGTAGCAAAACATATTTTCACCCTAAGTATTCTTATGCCACCAAGAGGTAGCGTGCCTCCCCAGAAGAGACATTCCAGCCCAGCAGAGGAGTTTGTCCTTGGGACACAATGGAACACTGAGGGACACTGGGACAGTGGCTTTGGCAGGCAAGATCCTGTGTGTTTGCAGCCACAGCAGGTCAGTTTGTGAGCTCAGGCTTCAAGTAGGCAAGAAGAAAACAGTGCCCTCATAAAACTACCTGAGCATTCTACATGATGTGAAAGAAAGCATATAATTTTTTTGAAAAATTTTCCAGACAGTTTGCAAGCTTAGGTTTAAAAGGCTAACATGGGGTTTACCTATTACATAAACTGTTAATTGTATTCTATTCTTCCCTTCAAGAGCTGAACACAGACATATTGATTTGAAAGTAGAGACAACATTTTATCAACTGTTGACATGCCTGGTCTTTGAAATATGGCATCTATCAAGCCAAGTTAAGTTACACCTCAGCAAGAGCAATTCTTATTTATTCTATTCTGGCATCTGGGAAGGAAGGACTTGAGGAAGATACTTTTTAAACTAGTTCCACCATTTGTTCCTCAGGCTACTACCCCATTGACTCCAGAAACCTGAAAATAGCTAGTGACATCTGCTGAAGGTGTCTCTTGGAATAAGGACTAGAGCAGCAGCTGAGGTGTCAATCAGTCAAACTTCCTTATGCCACTCCCATGTTTCCAAAGCAAGAGAAGAGAGAAAGCCAAAAGAACAATCTCAAGGTAGTCAAATAAAGTAACAACCTTCAACCTTACTCCTCTTTCAACAATTGAACTCTATTTTAAAAAAACAAAAATGCATAGGAGCAAGCAGAAATACATCAAAATTCACACTATATGAGCAAATACAGGACTTAAAGGCATAGCTGCAAAAGAATAAGCTTTAACTGCCTTGTGCCTTACTGGACAGGAAAAAAAAAAGTTTATGTTAGTAGAAATAATGAAAAATGCTTTTCTGACGCCCAAAATATTTCCAAAGACAATTTAGTTTTCAATCAAGAAAGGCAATCATGCACCACCAGAAATTCTCAAATACTTTTAAAATTTTGAAAATGTCTGTATTGCTTCAAGAGACATACTTGTATGCAGTTCAATTAAGTTGCAAAGATGTGTGTGGAATTATAGCTTTTGTACAGGAAGACTGTTGCACAGAAAAGAACAGTGGAATTTGCTCTCATGTACCAATAGAGTATTAAAAGTTACAGAACTGTGTACTTAAGTGTATCCTAAAAGCCAAGTTTTATAATTGAAACCTCTTCTGAACAATAGAACTGAGTCCTCTTGATGACTGGGCATCTCAAAATACAATTCCTGTCACTAAGACAGCACTCAGTAGACAAAAGATAACATAAAAGGTAAAAGATAACATTTTATATTCAATTTACATGAACCAGGAAACACATTATTGTAATAAATAAGTTTTTTAATAAAGCACTTCTTTCTCCTTTTAAAAAACAAACTTCCCAATCCCAGAAAAATTTCAGCCAGCAAAGAATTACTGACAAGGTTCTGCCTTTTGCCATGACCTTATAAACCACAATCGAGTTTAACATTGACTTAAATTGCCATTTAGTTAAAGAATACCAGAACTGTAGCCTGCACTTAGTCTAGAACTTGTTCATTTTTTCAGCCAAAGAAAATAAAATCCCACTTTGTTTTGAAGAAGTGTTCATTTAGATTAGACTCCAATATGGAATCATATTCTTAGTTTCTCCCAAAAAGTGTTATTGAAAAACAAAAACTAACACCTTTAAATTTATTAATAGGTAAAGACCCATTATTCTTATGTTGTTCTGCTTTACCTTCAAAAAAGGATAAAAGAAAAAAACCTCAGATGAAAAAAAGATGTTAAGTTTCTGTTGTTTGTTTGTTTAGAGTTTCAGATTCAGTTTGTTTTTCCTTTTTCCCTCTAGGTAAACTGATTTCACATTTTATTCCAAGTTGCCACAAGAAGAATATTCAAGTTTTCAAAACTGTAAGGGTTTATCACCACAAAATTAAGAACTATCATGCTCTTGAGTTCTCATTTGTCCATCATAATGCTGGAAGCCACCATTTAGGACCATTAAATACAAAGGTGTTAAATAAGATGAAGTTTTAGTCAACACTTACTATCTACTGTAAGTTAAATTGGTTGATAGAACACAATCAAAGCTGGTGAGGTTCTGCAGTGCAAAGTGTTGCTCTCAGGCAGCAAGAGGGAGCCAGAAAAATTCCCAGTGAAAAAGTAATCTCTGTGATTCGAAGAACTACTGGCCAAATTGAAGATAAAAAAATTTACATTAGTGATTTGATCAAATATATGTGATCAAATATGTTTAAACTTGAAGCTTTGCTTCTTGGACCACTGTCCCTCCAGCATCTTATTTCTTGGCACTACTTTGTTTGTCTTTGCCAGTAATGTTTCCATGGGATGTCGTAAGGGCCTCCAGGGACCAGCTATCAAGGTCCAGTGATACTGAGTTGGCCAACACCACATTGTAAAATGTATTTTTGTTAACACAGAAACCCTCACTAGCCACAGGCAGCTGGCAGTCATATCTATCTGAGTGCAATAGACCAGTCAAGAGCAGATATACAGGCTTCAAATAAATATTTCCCTTTTCTCTTGTTTTCCAACATTGACACTCCATTACTTTTCTGGTGTTGCTTAAGCTCAATGGAAAGTATGTGATTAATATATACCTAAGACATTACATAACATTACATCCCATTTTTTCATTCTTTGTCACTATAACTTAGCACTTAAATTTCTTGTACTATGTTGGATTGTCCATCCCCTTTATCTTCTTATTCTCCAAGTTGGCTTACATCGTGTTTGTAAAGAAATTAATTTTAAACAGCAGAAGTTAAGAATTCTTCCTGATACAATCTACATTTCTGAAACTGTATTTTTCATTTAATTATTCAGGTACTTCTAAGCCTTCAGTTTTCCTTTTAATTTTTTTTTTTTTTAATGTCATAATAGCAACAGATAAAACATCTGCATTCTGCAGCATTTGGAATTTGATTCTACTTGGAATTCTTCCTCAGATATGTGTACAATTATGAAAGTGAAGAATTAAAAGGTTTTTGCTGCTGTATCACCATATCATACCTGTATTTCATATTACTATGGTAAAAAAAATACATTTCTTTTACATCTTTTTGTTTCCTATTCTTCTAGAGCATACTCCTTTAGTTTCCGAAAGCCAGTGATGGAAAAAAATCTTATCTATATAATGTAATCCTGACATAACTGGCAGGGTTTATTCCCAGCTCTATATCCAAAAATTTAAAATTTCCATAATAATAATTCCCATTTGTACTGCATTCTTTAACACCACTTTAGGTATTCCTATATCTAAATACCAAAGAAAATTTCTTAAAATTTTTCTTCATCTGATTTGCTTTGTAAAGCCTACAACTTCTTTTGTCAGGATTAATTTATATAATTTATATCAACTCAAATAAAATACACTGGACATTGCTGTGAAGCCACAAAAATGTTTTATTTTCTATATTTATTTTGTTTGATAAAATAAGCACAAAAGTTTTGTCCAGACCTCCTTGTGGGTGTGTGATCAAAATATACCAACACCTTAGGTGAGTGAAGATGGGTGGAAGTAATGAAAAAATTGCACAGACATAATGAACATTTTAACTTCTAGCAGCTAGTTGAAATTTTTTATAAACTATGACAATTGAATGTTATCCTTAACAAGGAGTGATTCAAAAAAGTTAAAGTCATATGAAATCTATTCAGACAATTATTCTGAGCTGGAAGGATTTGGAGAATTTACCAACTGAAGACCCACTTCAAGTGGATGTGAGTAACTACATAAATACGTAAGCACAAATATCTGTAATCTTACTACACTACAGAAAATTGTATGAAAGTAGCGTGTGATCATTTTATATCAATACAGACTTTAAGTTTTGAAGAAGGAAATAAGCTAGGACTGTAAATAATTTCTATGCAGCTGATACCTGGAACTCCTTGGACTAATATCTATGCTATCAAATAAGTATATAACTTCAAAATAAGGCAAAACCCTCCACACAAACCAAACAAAAGGAACAAATAAAAAAATCCTTCTGCAAAGCATTTAAATGATAAAAATAAATCTTTCTCTGAAACATGAAACTTCCACTTTTCAAAGAGAGATTGTTACAAGCATCTGTTCAAATCAAAAGATGGAGGAATAAAGCAGGGATGAGTTTCTTGAAACCTTTAGGTGTTACAAAAAAAATCATGAGATTACAAAATATGAGAAGCAGTGTAGTGCAGAACAGTGGAAACTACTGGTGTTCACATTCAGATCAGAGAGAGGATGATGAATTTTCAGTGGATAGTGCAGAGGAAAAGTGAACACACAAGCAGCTAACAGAGGGTATAACACAGTGTATACCTGCCCTGTGATTTTCCCTGAAATGCTTATTAATGCAGCTACATCTTTAAAGAACTAAATTAACTAGAATTATTCAGTTTTCTAAAAACCAATGAAGAAATGTATTAATCAAAACATATAACCACTGAACATCAATATATTTATATTTTTTCCCCTCAACAGATTCTACTTTCAGGTTACACAAGTTCAGTTTGTGTACTGGGAGCTGTCAGTAGTGAGAAAACAAACAAATCTGTTTTAATAATCTGGAAAAGATTATTTGAATACCAGTTCTATCTCAATCCCTCTGGAATCTGACCCACTGTGTAGCAGGAATGTATTGCCACAAATATTAGATTCCAAATTCTGAAAGTGAAAAGGCTAACCTTAATTAGATGTAATTATGGAACTAGCCCTAAACAAGATTTTAGTGTAAGACAAATATAAAAATACTCAGTAAGAACTGGGATTTAGACATCAAATTTCCTGAACTGTTTAAACACTTTGCTTTAAAAATGGGGATGGGGAAGAGGAAGAAGTAGTTAATTCTCCAGGAAGAAATCCCATCTGATCATCTTAATTCATCATGCCATAGATAAACATGTCTATCTTTTTAAAAGTAGCTACAAAAATACCTTCCCATCCCTCTCCCCACACTGAGGTGCTTGTAAAAGAATGTTTAACATACGAGAAAAAAACATGTGAATTCCCATTAGCTCAGCCATTACAATTGTTTTTCCATTCTTTCTACAATAGGAGCTCAACAAACAAGAATGTCTATTTATGGAATTTTGATGGAATGAGCATATTTTCTGTGTAGCTTCAGTATGCTGAGCTTCTCAGGCCACGTATCTGCATCCTGGGAAGGATGTGTTTCTTTTCATCCTTCATATTAAAGAGGATGTGTTGAACTATAAATCACAAAATTTATTTCAAATTCTCATTAAGAAAGATGAGAATCACAACACAGAACCTGGAATATGAACAGTGGCAGCAAGAATAATATTAGCAGGAGAAAACATTAAAAAATGTATAAAGTAACAGGATCTCTTTGATGGAGACATGGAGACAGATGCCTCAAGCTTTCTCTGGGTTCAGTTTAAGGCAAGGGAAAACAAAAACAAAACAAAACAAAACAAAACAAAACAAAACAAAACAAAACAAAACAAAAAAACAAACAAAAAAAAGAGACGAAAGATAGAATCCCCAAACTAGAAATAGCCCAATACACTTCAATAAATGTATGAAAGCCAAAGATCTCCAGAGAAACCAGTAATCATCACTCTATTATACTACTGTTGTTGTTGTTGCTGCTGCTGGTGGTGGTAATATTATCTTTATTGTCTTTATTATTTTTTATTATTATTTAATAATTACAAGAATTTATAATCTCTCTAAGTGCGAGGATACTAGGTACCCTATTCAAGTCTACTTGGCTTGGATATCACATGGTCCAAACTTGAAACTCCTTGTTCAAAGATTTCAAGGAAGCACAGGCTGAGATGTAAGAAAGCCAAGGCCCATTTTTCCTGTTAATCTGTACAGTCACATATCCAGGTACAAATCTCCCACCATATTAATTAAGTAGAAAGTGAGTCAGAAAGGCTATTGATAGGGGAATCCACAAGACAAAAATTAATTAGCCATGAAGATGTGCCTAACAATTAATTTTAAGTTCTGCAGAAAGGTTACATGATAAGAGCAGAGACTGAAGTTCTCAGAACCACCATACTAACATAGCAATTTCTGGTAAAGTAAGTCAAAGACCAACACCTAAAAAAGAAAACAAAAAAATTACATGAATATGTTTCATCATCTATGTAACACAATGCTACTTTATTTTTAGTGATAGATTCCAGAGTCTATCAGTCAGTGTCATGCACATCCCAGGCTCATTTCTTCATAGAAACTGTTGAATCATGTTTTCAGTGTTGGAGATGGGTTTCCCCACCATCAGTAGACAGTAGCTTTTCCACCACTCTCCAGCTTTTGCCCTAAAAGTCCACATGGAGCTGCCAGTTCAGCAAGGGCAAAATTCTGCATTCTTCCTGAGTAAATTCACTACAGTTTTATAAGTGTGGTGCTTAGTGTGGGTCTGTGTTTTGGGTTTGCTCTGAAAGCAGGGCTGATAATGGGGAGGCGTTCTCATTGTTGTTGAGCAGTGCTTACACAGCGCAAATGAATTTTCTGCTGCTCCCTCTGCCCCAGCAGAGATTAGGTTGGGGGCACACAAGGGGTTGGGAAGGCACACAGCAAGGACTGCTCACCCAGAGATGTTCCATATCATAGGATGTCGTGCTCAGTCTATAAAGCAGGGGGAAGAAGAAGTGGGGAACATTTGGAGTGATGTCTTTTGTCTGCTCCAAGTAATGATTACGTTTGATGGAGCTTTGCTTTCCAAGAGATGGCTGACCACATGCACATGGGAAGTGGGGAATGAACTCCTCTTTTTGCTTTTCTTGAATGCACTGCTTTTGCTTTAGCCATTAAATTGTCTTTATCTCAACCCTCAGATTTTCTCATTTTTATCTTTTGGATTTTCCCCTCCATCCCACTGGTGGGGGAGTGAGTGAATGGCTGTGTGGTGTTTAGTTGCCTGCAGAGGTTAAGCCACAATAATAAGAGAAAAGAAAATATTAAAAAAGTTAACTTTTGCTCCAAGTCTTACTTCTAAACAAAGCAGAAACAGAGACCACCTCTATAACCTCATCTGTAGTGCAAGTGTAGGACTATTTTCTATGTTAAGAAAATACTGGAAACTCCAGTCTCAATAATGGTCGTATCTGATTGTTTGGTTAGTATAAATTTTGCAAGCAATCCTAGGTTTGTATACCATCCTAAACACTGCCAATTACTCTGCCTCTCTGATTCTGGCTACTAAAATCATGCCAAAGAACATGCATTGAGAAGGCATCTTGTAATATATGAGTACCTACTGCAAGAACTACAAGAACTAAGCCTTTAAGGTATCAAGATAATCTAAGAGGAATTGCAAAATTACAAATGTTGACTGAGGATTGCAAACTGAATACAGTGTCTCCACAGTTATGTTCTTTCTCTTTTAAATGTGAAAATAGTAACAAACATAGAGCTTACTGGTAGCCCTGAAACAGAATGAAAAGGGCCAAATGGGAAGGGCTGAAGAGTAAACAAGGAAGTAAAAACTTAAGGCTCAGTTGTTTTCTAGCCCAACTTAGCACAAAGCTTTAGAGTTCCTGTGGAAACTTGTCCATTTGGCACCACAAGGAAAATCTGCAGTCTTGAAATGAGAAACTAATCAGAGTATTAAAAAAATGGGGTAATAAATGTTAAGGTACTGGAAGTACCTGAAAGTTAAATAACTGCTGTTAAAAACAGCAGATGGGCAGATGAGGAAAATTACTTTTATGCAAAGGCCAGGAACAAAGTTAGGAATTCGAGCAGAGAGAAAGATGGTTTCAAGTGCTTTATAATGACTAAAACAAAAGGAAGAGGAGAATATTTTTTTATTGTGAAAAAAAAAAAAAGAAGAGAGTAACAGACTTTGTTAAACTTTGAAAAATATGAGATATATAGAAAGAAAGGAATCAACATTGCTGGCAAAATGGGAAAACAAGATTATGAGTCAAATTCCTAGTGCTAGTTATTAGGGTATCCAGGGCTAATCATAAAATGATCAGTGCTAGAGAGGTGTTTTTTCCCCAGACTCATTTTGCACCCTTTTCCCCAGGCTGGAACTAGGTGAAGGCAGTGATATGGGAGCATCTACCTCAAGTGACCAAACTCTGCATTTTGTGTAGCTGATTCTCCTCAAGCTGAGTGCCATAACTCTTGCAGTACTTCAGTGCTGCTACGCTGTGTCCTATCAAGTGGTAGAACATCTTTGAAGATAGAAACCTGGAAACCTGACCAACAACATGATTTCCTGTTCACTTTTTCCTCTTAAATAGCAGTTACTGATTGTTGCCAAAACAGGATATCAAACAAGTGATTTTGACCTGTCTGTATAGGAATTCCTTTGGGTTATGAAGGACAGTTCTTTCCCAGACCTCTCCATTATCTGTGCTTTACTTTTCCCAGCAAAGTAAAAGAATTCAGAAGGAAAGCATATGGAAATAAAAATTAGAACAACAGAAAACAAAATTTTATAAAAATGAAAGTAATGGGCATCACATTTAGTTCTACAATTACTATTAACAGAAAGAGAACATGCCACAAATGTATTGTCTGTGAATTTTGAGAATGACAAGATGTTTATAAATAAATTAAGAATAACTATTTGTACTTGTTTGAGTGGCCCTTGCTATTTCCTTCCTGAGGCAAGTGAGCAAGCCAGTCATATCCTGTGTGAAAACTATGTACAAAATGCATTCTTCCAGAAATCAAGAAAAAATATAAAACCCCCTGAGTATTTGTTACATCATTTAGTTAAATTAGTCAGAGGACAAGGCAAAATCACTCTCAAGAGGAATAAGATGTCAACATTTGGAATAAATATCAAATATCATTCAACCTAATTTGGTTATCTATGAATTGAGAAGATTTATGTCTTAAGCTTTTATTTTTTTAAAGAAAAAAAAAAAGTGGGGGGGGGTGCATAGACATACAGACACAGAGTATTGAGGCCAGAAGGGAAAGAGATTTCCCCAGGGTTTGTTAATTTTAAAATGTGAATTTCACAGAGCTGAGTCCATCTCTTTCAGTGGTTTAACCAGTTGTCAGTTCTCAAAACCAATCATTGATTGGTTTTTGTCAAACACAGAGGAAATCTAACTGCTCCTCATAGAAAAAATCACTTCTGTGGGTTGTCTTTAGTGCCAAATCAGTAAAACATTTCATTTCTTGAACCAATGTCTCAATATTTTTCTCCAAGTGATAAACCCTTAAAGATTTCAATAAGGCTCTACATGGAAAAAAGTTCTTTACTCTGTACTTAGAACTTATCAATACTTTTGTTCTTATTTTAGTGTTATTAATCTCCAGTATATTTTGATGTATGTACAGATCCCAAAAAATTGACCTCAAGAATGGTAATTGCCTCAGAACTGGAAATAAAAATAACTAAGTATCTGGTTAATATTTTTCTATTCCAGCAACATTTCTTGAACATCAGAGTGTATTTCAGGGTACCACTTAACTTTGTCAGTGTTCATTTTTTGTAGGTCTTATGTTTAAAAGTAGCAGCACATCAGTACTAAGTGGAAAGCTTAAGTGAAATCTCTCTGTATTGAATTCTATACCAAAAGCCTTATATGACAAACGCTGCATAATAAATTTTAAACAATAGACCTCTCAAAAGAAATAATATGGTGAACAGCAAATTGAAAAAAAGAACAAGGAAGTGTTCCCTGTTACAGTATTTCTGTAGGTAAACACTGAGTATTTAAGTATTATGTTTTCATAGCTTTCATACTTTCGCCTATCATTTGTTAGTGATATGAACAATTTTATATGAGTCCTTTAAAAATTCTTTTTTAAAAAAACCAGTTGAAAGTCTAAAGTTCATTTACACTTAATATAAGATTCCCAAGGCTGCAACTGGAAATGGAGTCCCCAGGGGCAGAGAAGCCAACATTAGCAAACCACAGGACAGCACCCAGATGTAGGCTGTTGATATCCCTGGACATTTTCATATTAACATTTGAAAAAAAAACCAATCAAATAAACCAAACCAACCCAAACATAAATTCTAAGGAAAAATTTCTGTTAATTATCATTACTTGAAATTTTCTTCTGCCTGACAAACAGCATTGTTGGTAAATAGTCTTCTCAAAGAAATAGGGGCCATCATTGTAGTATAACTAAGCACTGTTGTTTTTTGTTTTTGTTTTTTTTTTTTTTTAATCAATAGCCATGTCTGAGCAAGTAGAAGTTCCTTTTAGGAAAAGACAGGTGGAAGATAAATAGGACTCATTTATATTTCTCCATTCAGACTTCAACCAACACAGAACAGCACTAGAAACTACAAAGGGCTTGCCTAGAGACTGGTAAAATAATTGTATTTTGATTTATATATATTTTATATAAGGAAAATTTTAGAAGGCAAGAAAATTATATGGCATTTCCTTTAAGTGATCATTCAAAACACCCCAAAACCCTAAGACAATGCATCAGTATTTATTTGATTTTCCTCATGATGCAAAAATATAAACAAATAAAATCACCAAACTTGGACAAAACATTTGTCAGAGATGTTTGTTAGCACTGTTTCTGCATCAGGAATATGAAATGGTGTTTGCAACAAATACTCACATGATAAAATCCTTTTTAAAAGAAAATAATTTTTTCTGAGTTGAAGAATCAAACAAGGAAGTGTGGTTTGTTATTACCTCCTTTATGCAGAATTCCAAATGACAGCATGTTGCTTATGCTGAAAGTTCATTTAATTCTTTATCAACAAGATAGGTTAAGAAGCTTCGTTTGTCATTTAAGGAAAATAGCTCAGCACATGGACAAGTTCTTTAGTGACACTTCTATGGGGTAGAAGAGGTATTTTTAAAATTATGTAATAGTTTACGTAATTAATAATCCCAGGGGAACAGACAGACACCTAATTCCTGGCCTAACAAACTCTGCTGACATACAAGAGAAAATTTCAGAAGTCTATCAACTATGAAAATTCTGTTTTACAGAAGTTACCAAAGGCTTTAGAGAAAGAGAAATTTGAAAATTTCTATTAGATAAAGCACAAGTCATCTGCTTTTCTTGCAAAAAAAAAAAAAAAAAAAAAAATCTCAACCATTTGGCCATGTTAATGTGTAAGAACTGAATTTATAACTAGAAAATGTTCCAAATATTTATTGCTAAGTTAAAAATATTATCATTTGATTCACATATTCACCTACTTCAGCCAATCACAGGATATAGAGTGTCAATTACATTCAGATATTCTCCACTTGCTAAGTATGTATTTTGTTCTGGACAAGTGCAAACATGTTGAAAATCAAATTATTCTTTGGGAGTTGTGGAAGTCATAATATGTATGTAGACCAAAAGAAATCAGAGTAGTCATTCTCAGAAGATGTTTTCTAGGTGAAGAACTATCCACTACTTAAGAAGACATGTAGGGATTATCTGAGGTTCCATCAATTAACTGCAGACGTGTCCCCTCAGTTACATTAGACAATCCAAGGCAGCTACAGTCTATATTTTTCATTACTATGAATTTTTTTAACAATTAGACATTTTCATGAACTCATTCTATCTTTACATAACACCTGCCCAATATAAGAACAAGTAATATGCATTTCCTTCTTTACATATGACAAAAACCCAGAAAAAAAACAGTCAAGGAGTCACAGTGTTTGGCACTAGAGAGCACAGCTTATAGACACACTTTGCAAAGTCTCTTACCAGAGCAGCAGTTCAGACTGCTATAGCTTACACAAAAACTATATCATCTCCTATGGAAAGCTCATCTTCCTGTAATGCCAAGGTAACAGTCTCCTGGGCTGTCCCCACAATGTGCTAGAGGGCTCAGGAGACACATTCATTTTAAACAATCATTTGTTTCTACACTTTTTCTGAACTAAAAATTAATTCCTGTAATGCTTGCATGACAGCAACAATTCCTATATTTTCCTTGTTGGGTCTTACAGTTTAATTGCCACGTGTTACATGAGTAAGTAGACACATATTTAAGGAAGTAAGTTATATAAATGCAAGCTTACCAGCTGGTGCAGAACGTGAGCAGCGAAGCTGAAAACCATGATAATCAGCACATGAGTGACTGAATCTGCCTTGCTTAAAATCTGGCTTGGAATCCCTTCTGCTCTCAATCTCATCTGATGAAATCTTATCCAGTTCAATTATAACAGCTGACATTTTGATAGTTTCAGTAGACATTAAATAAAACAAAACTGAATAAAAGGAGAAGAGAGTTTTAGTTCAGCTCGCCCAAACTTGTAGCCTGAAAATAATTTTCTGTCACAAACTAAAAAAAAACAAACCAACTCAGACTCTAACAGTGGAGAACATTCAGGTTTTTTCAGGTTGTTGTTGCTGTCGTTGTTGTTTCTTGAATCAATGACAGAGAAACTCTGTTTCCATGAAGCTGTTCTTCCAGCTCTGGAGCGTCTGATAAATATTGCAGCTCATCTCTAAAATACAAAACTACTACTTTAAAAAGTCCTTCTGTTCTTGCAGTGACAACCACATTATGACATTTCTGAATAGCTGCCAGAAAAATAGCTAGGATAAACAAAAGCAGAGACATTTGTATGTCTGCTAAGTTGTGCACTTCCTAACTTTAGGAGTCTAACTCACATTTTGTTCCACAGCTGGGAGGGGCTAATACCAATGGGAATGAGTGCATCCCAACCCATCCTGGCATCTGTGCTGTTACTTGTGCTACAGTTACATTTCCATAGTGAACACTCATGTCATTGTATGGGATGTGTGTGGGAGGATAAATAACCAAAAGCTATGTAATTCCTTCAAATGTAGTAAGAAATGCTTCACACTTTCTCTGCTTATTATTTTAGAGCGTTGAGTATAAAAATTCGTCTTTCTAAGAAAATATTAAGTAAGAGCAATATTAAGGAAAGCAGTTTAATCTTTCAAGCTTTTTTATTATTATTTTTGTTTCCTTAAATGCAACTAAATCTCAACAGAACTCAAGAAATTAAAATGATGCATCTCTTTCTCTGTCCCAGCAGACCTATGAACACTCTAAGCAGTGCCTACTTGGAGATGCTGGGAAGCCTGCAGAGCAGCCAGGCAGGGGTAAGGAGATGCTTTAGGGGAGGGCACTCTGCATTAAGAGGCTTGGAAGCACACCACAGACTCATAAATTCCTTAAGAATAACAGGGGACATAAAGCATGGATTAGTTACTGAAACAGGTGATAGGAGAAGAATTGCTACACCTCAGCTACAGAAAAGGTGAGGTGCAATTTGCCAGCTATTAATTTGCTATCCCTTTCTTTTTGCACAATTTTCTCTCTGCAGAATGAGAAAGGGAAGAAAATAATGTAAAGAAGAACAAGAGATCTATGCAGCCATGCAGGTTTTACTAAACATTCCCTTGTCCTGCAAAAGCAGGACAAATCCAAAATCCTAAAGTCAACTTGAAAAACAATGAAATGTCAGGTTTAAATAAATGACAGGTTTTAAACTGAGCTGCTGCTGGCAGCATCTGCAGTAATCTCAGTGCAAGCAGGGAGCAAGTGGAGGTTTCATGTTCTTGCAGTATAAACATATCCTTAAACAGGATCCATTATATTTAAAAATAAATAAATAAATCTATTTACCAGTGGGATACTCCTTTAGATATTTTGGTTAAGGGAATTTCTATGAGATAATGTCTAGATAGGGATGTGATTGCAGCTAGGAACTCAACTGAGGTAAAAAGAATAATATTAATAATTAGAGAAACAGGGAAATGGGACTGTAAAAATCAGTAGAAGGGGAAACTTTCCAAGGACACCAGAAACATATGACAGTTTTGCTTCCATTTCACTTCAATTAATGCACATCAAGGGCAGGAAAAGCTTGATGCAAGTGTCACAACACAAAACAAAACTTTAAAAAGGGTTATATAACAGGAAAAACAAACAAATGTGTTCTTTGGAAGGCAAACCCAGCATGGCTTACACTATGAAAAGGAAAAGGCAAAAATAGCAGACAAAAAACATTGCATTTTGTTTTTAAATAGCCTTCTATTCGTGTTCTTTGTAAATATTTATAGTCTACTTATGCCATTTATGCTAGCTGAAGAAATCTTACTTTGTCTTCTGCAAGAAACTTCCCCAAATAAAAATGCTGGCTGATGAATTTTTCAGAAATTTTACAGGATTTATGCTAAATTTATGTTAAAAGAAATAAAATAAAAAAATTAAAATACATAGCTTAAATTGCACTTCTCTGCTTATAAAAATTTAAAACATGTATTTTACATGTTTTACTACATAAATGAGTCCAACGTAGCAAAAATTGTAAAGAAAGAAGTAGCTTAATCCTCTAAAGACAGAACACCACAAATGCCCAGAGGATGGATCATTTCTTCATTAGTCACTGTCCCAAGAACTTTATCTTAGCTTTTGATGGATTCTTGTGACTTTTCCTAGATGTGTAAGCAGTTTCACTTCCTGTACAAGCCCTTATCTGAAGGGTTTGTGTTTCTCCAGTAACGTTAATGTCAATGTGATTTAATTTTTTTCTCTCATTACTATGCTGCTGTTAAGTTTCCCATGTAATTCTGAACATGCAAATCAGTCAAGAGCATGTTGCCTCTTCACTAGCCCATGTCTGTGCTACACCCAGGTCACTCAAACCTAAACCTTATCCCTTGGGAAAAAGACTGTTCTAAAAGAAGAAAAAAAAAAAAAAAAAAAAAAAAAAAAAAAGTTTTGTTTGTCAACAGCTAGGGAAAATAATGAAGTTTTCAAACACTATTTTTAGTATTTCCTACTTAATATGTCTTCTACTTAAAGTCTCCTTGGGGAAATAGACTAGTTCCTAACCACTTCAAACCAGAGGATCTTGCCTCTAACTGAGCATCCTTTCTATATGAGAGCTAGTACATATAGAAAGGATGAACTCTCCCTGAGCTACAGTGAGCTGGAAGATGATAATCTCTGTCAGAGACCAGAGCAAAGCATCCTTTCCAGGGTAGTCCAGCATGACCTGCAGCAAACTCACACAAGTGCTCAAAGATAAGAAAGTACCACAGAAACAGAAAATAAAAATAACAGTAAGTCACCTTCCACTAGTAATATATAGAATGTATTTGCATTTACAGTATGGAGTGGAAGTCTACTAACTGTTCTCAGGCAGCTAGTACACCCAAAAAGACACCCAAAGACCCCCAGGGTAGCAAGGGGCAGGTAAAGGAGAAAAGACTCACAGGACAGGAGTTGCAATTCTAAAAATGCCTAGCTACACATACAAAGAAGTTCCATGTGTTTGTTAATGTGTAGTGAAATCTGCTGGGTTTGTTGGTTTTTTTTGTTTGTTTTTTATTTTTTTGTTTTGTTTTTTCCTAGTACTGTTTATTTTGAAATCATTACATATGTGAGATGATTTCCATTTTCTAATAGAACCTTAAACCAACACTTTCAGTTACCTCACTTCCTTGGAACAACTGAAGTTTCTTATTTGTATTTTCATGCAGCTGAGGGTGTGAAAGCCCCTGTGAAAATGTATACAGCCATTTTTTTCTGGATCAATAAGAGCAGCTCTGTGATGATTCATTGTAACTCAGTTTTCAACAGAGTCAGAATGATGTATTTACTTCTATTTAACTGAAAAAAAAAAGAAAAAAAGAAGAAGAGAGAATATCTAAGTCACATGCTTAGAGAAGAAAAAACAAAAGGAAACAAATCAAAGTACTCATAAGATTACACAGGAGAAAGAGGTAAAATTACATAAAACAGTTAGTACCTTGTACTAACCTTGTGGAAGTCATAAATAATCTATATTAAACTGTGGACAAAATATCACCATCTTCTTGTTGCATAGCATATGTTGGTATGGAATATATGAGACAATGAAAACTTGAAATTATTGGAGTCAGTTTTTTCGGTTGGCTATTCAGGAAAATTCTCACTAAATAGAACCCCACAGGCCACACAGTTTTATAGCCTAGTGAGGTCAAACATTTACAGTCCAATTTATATTTTAATCAATAATGGCCAACATTAAAAAATCCAAGTTGTTCTAAGTAGTGCTGAGTGAATGCATACCTGAAATTGTGCATCCTCACTACTTCAAAAAAAACTAAGCAAAGAAAAGAAATAATTTGAAGTTTGGATTGATACAGCGTGCTGATAAGAGAACTAACCTGTAAAAGTCTGGAATTTATTAATAGCCTACCATGGAGGATATTCAGGTGCATGCTGTGTGCAGGACAATTCTACTGCTCCACACTTTTGAGTAGTTATCAGAAATATTCATAATAAAAAAGACATTGGTAATTTTGTGCAGATAACAGAACTGAGATCTGCACAGCTGCACACATGTGCAAGTACTCTCTAATACAAGAAAAAATACTGAAATTTGTGAACAGATGCTATTGCAACATTGCTGGAAATTGCACTGCAGCATAACACCACCACAAAATCCAGCTATTCATCTTTGTGGATCACTGAACATTAAAATTTCCCAAATACCTTTTTCAAGAGCACCTGTGCTCTGTAATTTAATGGTAACACAATGAAAAATATGACATATTTAACTTCATGTGTCTTCCTAATTTCTCATTTATTACCTGTAGTAATTAGGCTATTGTTTACCTGCTCTATTTTTGTAGAGGATGTAATTGCAAAGTGAATTTAAAGCATGCTTGGCTTATCATTCTGCTGAAACTCAAACAGGCTTTCCTTTGCTAAAAATAGCTAAAATTGTTCTTTATGTAGCAAATTCAATCAAACTATGCTAACATAAATATCAGATTAAAATTTCTACATGTGCAAGAATACATATGTAAAATGAGCCCATGGAAATGGAAATTACATCTTGTCAGTAAAAGGCAATACAAGATTTCAGTCTTACCATCAGCAAAACTGTATTCTATAAGAGCAACCAGTGAAAGTGGTGAAATATTTGCTTTCTGTGATCATCTGTAACCAGGTAGGTGTTCTCACAGCTGTCTACAGCTTCTGTCTCACTTTAATCATTTGGATGATATTTCAAAAGGAGAAAAATATCTCTTGAAAAGCATCTATATTTTGAGTGTATACCAAGATAGAAAAGCTTGTGCCTTAAAAAACCACAAGTAAATTACACTTCATATGACCCAGCTGGAAAATTCAACAAGTCCTGTTAGATCTCTACTGCTCTGTAGGTAGATGCTACTAGATTACATCAGGAGTCTTCTGACTTTAACAGGCAAGAGAAATGCTCTAATGCTACTCCAATTCACTTTCTTTGAAGTCAGCTGGGCTAATGATAGAAATATTTGCCAAAAGCCAGTGCTGCTTCTAACAATGCAGCAATGTGTGATCTGAATACATATTATGGATTTGGAGGAGAGCTTAGTGCTGTGGGAAAGCTGGTGAGAACACATTTGGAGTTTGCTCCTGAAAAGTCCCAAGCACAACCACAGCAATTTCAGTGGAAGTTGAGAAGGCTCACTGCCTTTACAAAAAAAGGAAGGGCTTCCTGTAAGGCTTTTCTTGCCTCTTTTTATTTAATCCCCAAATGCAGCATTTTTCTATGACATTTCTGTTCTGACATTAATTTTCCATCCTGCCACATGCTTTAAGGACAATGTTTTACAATGTATTACAGGATTGGAGTCCTGAGTGCAGATCTCATGGCACTATTGTTGGGTCACTTTCTTATCATAAAGTTATGCCACAGTCATTTTTACAATAATCTGATAGTGAGTTGCTAAGGTCCATGGGCATCCTTTGCATAGATATCTCAAGAGAACTGGGTCCTCAAAACTTTATTGATGTCATGTAGGCATGCATATGCTGTTGGATGTGTGTAAGAGCATGGAAATATCATTGCTAAATTGCTTTCAAGGCACTTTATTGCAGCAAATATACTTGAGTCTATAATACCTAGATAAAAGGAAAAGTAGAATAACCTCTAAATGGCCAAGGAAAGAATTACATTCATTACTGAGTGCTCTATGGAGCTCACTTAGAAATATGACTGGATTTGCCACACAGCATAACAAGACCTTCTTGAATTATTGTTCTTTCAAAGGACTTTGTAATCAACTTTTGGCATGGAAATCATTAATCCCTTCTATTGAAATTATAAAGTTTTAGTTAGTTGCTTTTCTTAGTCAAATAAAAAACTGGGGCAAGGTGAGAAATAACTGGCTTTGCATGTAGCAAAAGCTGTATCTACTTTTGATGCCTTGTAATTATTTAATGGCTCACTTCTGTGAAATATTATCATTGCTACAGATCTGATAAAAACTACTTAGATATCAATATTTTCATGATATGTTTTTTAAAAGCAGGATAGTTCTATTATGTTTTTCTGCCTGGCAGTAGCAAAAGTGTCCTTCAAGTCTTACTTCTGAATATAAACTGAACCATGATTTTCAGGGTCTTCTATTACTGTCAGGTAATATATCACACAAAAGTTCTTATTCAGGAAATGTTTCTAAGTACAAAAAAATGATTTGAAGATATTTTTCCCCAATATACCTTATACTATATAGTATAGGTACACAACCCAGTACTGCAGCCCACCCTGGCTCGAGCAACAATCCCCGAGGTGGATTTTTGAGGTGATTCCCCAAATTCTGGGAGATTTTGAGGCCAGCTCCCGATTTTGGCTAAAACCACCTCATCCCACGTGCATTTTTGGGGCTCCCTTTGCCATTTTTGGGGTGAAATTCCCCAAATTTTTTCCCCAAATCCATTTTTTTTTTTATTTTAATTTTTTAGGGTTTCCCCCCTCCCCAAATTCCCAAAACCTTCCCAAAAAATTCCGAATTAATTCCCAAAAACTCCACACGGAAACGGGGGAAGGTTCTGATGGGGGTTAATGATTTGGGGGTGGGCGTGTTCCCAAAATTTTTGGGCTCCTCCCACTAAGTCCTGGGTGTCCCTGGGGGGGTCCCTGGGGGTCTCGGTGCCCTCCAGCATCTCCTTGTAGCTGTGCTTGAAAAAAGAGACCCAGGGAGGGAAATCTGGGGGGGGGGGAAGTGAAAATAAAAAAAGTTAAAAATTTAAAAATCCATCCCCCCCAAAAAAGAACAAAAATCCTGAAAAAACTGGAAAAAAACTAAACCCGGCCAAAACAAAAAAAAGGCCAAAAACAAGGAAAAAACCCAAAGAAACCACACAAACCCAAAAGCTGCCTGCAAAATCTCCAAATCCCTCAAAAACCAAACCCCCAAAAACCCCAAAAATCCCTGACACCCCCAAAAACCAACCCCTTTCAAAAACCCTCAAAACCCCCTCAAAAAAACCCGAAAATCAAAAAATCATCAAAGAACCCCTAAACAATTAGAAAACTTATAAAGCTTTTAGAAATCCCAAAAAATGCCCTAAAACAACGTTAAAAACTTCCCAGAACACCCCAAAACCTCTTTAAAAACCACAAAAAAAGAACCCAAACTAAAAAAAAACCACAAGCCCCAAAATTCCGTTTTAAAACCCCCTCCAAAACCTTCAAAGCCCCTAAAAAACTCCCAAAAAACCAAAAAAACCAAAAAGTCCTTTAAAAACCCTCAGAAACATTCCAAAATAAAAAAATCTTAAAAAATCCCAAAAAACTAAACAAAGTCACAAAAACTTTAAAAAATCCCTAAAAAATACCCTGAAACCACCTTCTAAATCCTCCAAAAAACCCCAAAAACTCTTTAAAAATCCCTAACCCCCAAAATGAACCTCAAGAAGCCCTAAAATTTCCCTTTAAGGCCCTCCAAAAAAAACCTTTAAAACCCCTAAAAACCCCACAAAACCCCTTTAAAAACTCCAAAATTTCTCCAAAAACTCTTTTAAAAAAACCCTTAAAAAACCCCACATTTAAAATCCCTTTAAAAAAAAGAACTGAAAGACCCATTTAAATTCCCCCAAAAAACCCCTCAAAGCCCCAAAATTTGGAAAAAAATTCCAAACAAAATCCCTTTAAATAACCCCAAAACACTTTTAAAAACCCTCAAAAAACCCTTTAGAAACTCTCTAAAAACCCCAAATATAAATAAAAAATATAAACAAATACAGGTAAAAAATTCATATTAAATATATAATATAAATAATGCAATAAAAATGTAATATAGAAATAAAAATTATAAATATGAGAATAGAAATATAAAAATATTTTATGTAGTTTAAATATTATATTGGTTTTATTTGGTAAAGGCAGGTTTTTTAATAAAGAATATAAGCAAAATAAATATACAAATATACAATAAGTATATAAAGACATAAAATTAGAAGTATAGATGCATATATAAATATATGTAAGTATATATATAAAATATATAGATAAATATATATGTAGGATATAAATAATATTATATATTACTTATGTTATAATATATTCAAAATATAGTTATATTTATTAAAGATATAAATGTGAAAAATATAAATAGAAACATATATTTAAATATCATTTAAAATAAAGGGGTTTTATGTTTGTATTTGATTAGAGGTAGAGCTTTTAAATAAATCATATTAAAATTAGAAACACACAAATATATATTATATAAAGAAATAGATATATATAAAATAGAAATAAATATTAGCAACACAAAGATTATGTATATCATAAATAATAAAAATAATATTGTTTATATGTTGTAATACAACCTTAATTGAATATATAAAATATGTATAGATTATAAATATGAATATAAATTATATATTAATAAATAGATTTGTATTTAAAGGGTTTTTTGTTTTGGTTTGGTTTTTTTTTGTTAGAGACATGGCTTCTTTTAGTTTTGGTCGGTGTTTTTTTGGGACATTCATTTAGGAGGATATTTTGAAGGGATGGGGCTCGTTGCTTTTTGCCTTCGCTTCTCTCTCTGTGCCCAAAGCGCCGCAGCCCGGGCTGAGTTCGGCGGCGGAGCTGCCGCCTTGTGGGCAGAGCGCGGTACTGCAGCCACCCCGTATGGGCGGTGCTGCCGCCTTGTGGGCAGAGCACAGATTGGATGGGGACAAAACTAGACAGTGTAATAAGGTTGTGCTGTATGGGAAGGTAATTGTAAATATTGAAGATGTAGATTAGAGTATAAAGATAAGTCCTGCCTCTCTCGCAGGGGGCATTTGATCATGGTCACCTGGCAGAGCGGACCTCTGTCAGCCTGGCTGGGACACTTTGTAGATAAGATATAATAAATAGCCATGAAAAGAAAAACAACAACAGAAGATCGTCTTGTGCAGTGTCTCTTTCTCCAGCGGCCTCAGGAAACCCCGAATCCAACCATCCCTACATATCGTCGAGAGGTCTGGCGCCCCTTTAAAGAGCCTTCGGGCGACTCTGACAAATAGGCTCAGAATGCAAAGCTGTGAGACAGGAGGTTGCTGGCCACCCTGGGGAGAGTCATTTCACCCTGGAGTTCTGTGTTTTCAGGTGTGAAAAGGTCGTCCGTCAAGAGTTCAGCAGTTGCACAAGGTTCTCACGTGTGTCCTGAGTTGATTTTCAAGCTGCACAATCCCAAGGTTTGCCATTGTGCAGCTGTTCCCTGCGATGAAGAATGTACAGCCTTGGTAGCTTAGCAGTGTTCCTTGTGGAAGAATTTCTTAGCCAGGCAAGCGTCTCTAACCTGCTTGCCAAACATTCCACCATGCATCATGTAGAAAACCAGCTGTTCCTGAGCCCCAAAGATGTTTTGCCTCCTCTGGCCCCTGGGTGGAGGCAGGCTGTTGTGTCCACAGGTCAGGGTCACTTGTGAGCCCTGCTGGTGTCTTGAGGTTGTACCCCGAGACCTGGATCTCGCCCGTACATGTCCCAGGCAGAGGGAGAGCCCTCCATTACTCCTTGTATGTGTCCTGTGCACATGGGCTCCCTGCCATGGAGGACACTATTTCGACACAAAGGTAGTCAGCAACTCCTTCCTTCCAGTGGGGAAAATGTGTGTGAGGAAGAGAACCTTCCCTGTCATGTTACTGACAGCCAGGTTTTGGGGCAGCAGGTCTCCTTAGGGGCTGGGCTGGTTTTTTTGACAACTCTTTGTTAGGTAGTGTTTTTGGAGAGAGCAGAGCCTCCTTTTTCACAGCCAGCAACGGGTCTGGTACAAGATGGATGATGAGTCTGTGGGCTCCGTTGCCTTGACACAGCTCTCAGGCAGCAAGCCTACCTGCTGTTCTATAGGTAATACCAGCATTCAATGCGTTGAAGATTTCCTTTTCCTGTTAGTTGTTTTGCTTCTCGAGTGTTTTTCCCACTAAATGCAATTCTACCTTTCATTCATGCTGTGGAACCTGTCTGTCCCTGTGTCCTTCAGGCTGGTGCCCGATGAGCAGCTCCTTGTCTGCTCTCTGATGCTGGACTTTTGAGAGAAGAGCGAGAGATAAGGGAAAGATGGGGAGGGACACTTTATCAGGGAGGGTTGGACAGGATGAAGGCTATCAGTTTCAGCTGAGGCAGGGCAGGTTTCCATTAGATATTAGGAAGAAAGCTTCAGTGTAGGGTGGTGAG
>JAREIS010000704.1:0-35770 GCA_030060385.1 Muscicapa striata striata | reverse complement strand
TCAACACTACCTCCAAACTGGTATTAAAAAACTGGGATGGTGTCTTTTTGTTCAGGAAAATGTCAGTGTTCGTGTTGAGGAAAATGGGCCTAAAACTGGGCGTCTGAAACCTCAAATTCCGAAGGTATCAGGATTTCTCCCAGACAAAGATGCCACCAGTTATAACCTGGCTACTTTTGGAGAGACTGAATCCTCCTCCTAAATGGTATTAAGAAACTGGGAGGTGTGGTTTTTCAGAGGAAAATGTCCAGTGTTCATGTCCAGGGCAATAGGCCTGAGACTGGGCGTCTGACAGCTAAAATTCCGAAGGATCAGGATTTCTCCTGACTAAAAATGCCACCACTGAGAACCCTGGCTTCTTTCGGAGTGACTGTATCTTCCTCCTAAATGGTATAAAGAAACTGGGAGTCTGTGGTTTTTACAGAGGAAAAATTGCAAATGTTCATATCCAGGGCCCTTGGCCTGAGCCTGGGCGTCTGAAACCGCAAATTTTGAAACCATCAGGATTTCTCCCAGACTAAAAATGCCACCACTGAGAACTCTGACTGTTCATGGAGTGCAAAAGCCTCCTCTAAATGCATATTACAAAAGTGGTGAAGTGATTTTTATTTCACAGAGAAATAGGCCCTTCTTTGCATGCAGGGCATAGTCCTGAGACTGGGCTTCGGCCTGCTAAAATTACAAACCTAATGTTTTCTCCCAGACTAAAGATGCCAGCAGTTAGAAGCCTGGCTACTTTTGGAGGACCAACACTACCTCCAAACTGGTGTTAGAAACTGGGAGGTATGGTTTTTTCAGAGGAAAATTGCCCATTTTTAAGTAGCCAGGGCAATGGGCCTGAGACTGGACGTCTGACAGCTGAAATCCTCAATGGATCAAGATTTCTCCAAGACTAAAGATGCCACCACTGAAAACACTGGCTACTTTTGGAGAGACCAACACTATCTCAAAACTGGCATTACAAAACTTGGAGGTGTGGTTTTTCAGAGGAAAAAACTGCCAATCTTCTTATCCAGGGACCCTGGCCAGAGACTGGAGTGTCTGACATCTAAAATTCAAAGGATCAGGATTTCTACCAGACAAAGATGCCACCACATAGAATCCTGGCTACTTTTTAGAGACAATGCCTTCCTCCAAACTGCTATTAAGAAACTCTGAAGGTGTGGTTTTCAGAGAGAAAATGTCCAATGTTCTTGACCAGGTCAATGGGCCTGAGACTGGGCATCTGACAGCTAAAATTCCAAATGGATCAAGATTTCTCCCAGACTAAAGATGCCACCGCTGAGAACACTGGCTACTTTTGGAGAGACCAACACTACCTCCAAAGTGGTATTAAGAAACTGGGAGGGTATGGTTTTTTCCAGAGGAATAAATGGCCAATGTTCTTATCCAGGGACCTTGGCCTGAGACTGGAAGTGTATGACATCTAAAATTCCGAAAGGATCGGATTTCTCTAGACTAAAGATGCCACCAAATAGAATCCTGGCTACTTTTGGAGAGACTGTATCTTCCTCCTAAGGTGTATTAAGAAACTGGGAGGTGTGGTTTTTACAGAGGGAAAATTAACAATGTTCATATCCAGGGCCCGTGGGCTGATACTGGGCGTCTGAGACCACAAATTCCGAAGCAATCAGGATTTCTCCCAGACTAAAAATGCCACCACTTAGAATCGTGGCTACTTCTGGAGAGACAATGTCTTCCTCCAAATCCTGATATTCGGCTGCGGCCTGCAAAAATTCCAAACCTAAAATTTTCTCCCACACTAAAGATGCCAGCAGTTAGAAGCCTGGCTACTTTTGGAGAGACCAACACTACCTCCAAACTGGCATTAAGAAACTGGGAGGTATGGTTTTTTCAGAGGAAAATGGCCCATGTTCGTAGCCAGGGCAATGGGCCTGAGACTGGGCGTCTGAAACCTCAGATTCCGAAGCAATCAGAATTTCTCCCAAAGTAAAAATGCCACCGTATATAATCCTGGCTTCTTTTGGAGAGACAATATCTTCCTCCAAACTTGTATTAAGAAACTGGGAGGTGTGGTTTTCAGAGGAAAATGTCCAGTGTTCGTGTTGAGGCAATGGGCCTGAAACTGGGCGTCTGAAACCTCAAATTCGAAGGGATCAGGATTTCTCCCAGACCAAAAATGCCACCCACTGGAAACCCGGCTACTTTTGGAGAGACTGTATCTTCCTCCTAAATGGTATTAAGAAACTGGGAGGGTGTGGTTTTTTACAGAGGGAAAATTGCCAATGTTCATATCCAGGGCCCTTGGCCGGAGACAGGCCGTCTGAAACCTCAAATTCCGAATGGATCAGGATTTCTCCCAGACTAAAAATGCTAACACTGAGAACTCTGGCTGTTCATGGAGAGCCAAAAGCCTCCTCTAAATCGATATTACAAAAGTGGTGAAGTGATCTTTATTTCACAGAGAAATAGGCCTTTCTTTGCATGCAGGGGCATGGTCCTGAGATTCGGCTTCGGCCTGCTAAAATTCCAAACCTAATGTTTTCTCCCAGATTAAAGATGCTAGAAGTTAGAAGCCTTGCTACTGTTGGAGAGATCAACACTACCTCCAAACTGGTATTAAAAAACTGGGATGGTGTCTTTTTGTTCAGGGGAAAATGTCCAGTGTTCGTGTTGAGGAAAATGGGCCTAAAACTGGGCGTCTGAAACCTCAAATTCCGAAGGTATCAGGATTTCTCCCAGACAAAAGATGCCACCAGTTATAACCCTGGCTACTTTTGGAGAGACTGAATCCTCCTCCTAAATGGTATTAAGAAACTGGGAGGGTGTGGTTTTTTTCAGAGGAAAATGTCCAGTGTTCATGTCCAGGGCAATAGGCCTGAGACTGGGCGTCTGACAGCTAAAATTCCGAAGGGATCAGGATTTCTCCCTGACTAAAAATGCCACCACTGAGAACCCTGGCTTCTTTCGGAGTGACTGTATCTTCCTCCTAAATGGTATAAAGAAACTGGGAGTCTGTGGTTTTTTACAGAGGGAAAATTGCAAATGTTCATATCCAGGGCCCTTGGCCTGAGCCTGGGCGTCTGAAACCGCAAATTTTGAAACCATCAGGATTTCTCCCAGACTAAAAATGCCACCACTGAGAACTCTGACTGTTCATGGAGTGCCAAAAGCCTCCTCTAAATGCATATTACAAAAGTGGTGAAGTGATTTTTATTTCACAGAGAAATAGGCCCTTCTTTGCATGCAGGGGCATAGTCCTGAGACTGGGCTTCGGCCTGCTAAAATTACAAACCTAATGTTTTCTCCCAGACTAAAGATGCCAGCAGTTAGAAGCCTGGCTACTTTTGGAGAGACCAACACTACCTCCAAACTGGTGTTAAGAAACTGGGAGGGTATGGTTTTTTTTCAGAGGGAAAATTGCCCATTTTCGTAGCCAGGGCAATGGGCCTGAGACTGGACGTCTGACAGCTGAAATCCTCAATGGATCAAGATTTCTCCAAGACTAAAGATGCCACCACTGAAAACACTGGCTACTTTTGGAGAGACCAACACTACCTCAAAACTGGCATTACGAAACTTGGAGGGTGTGGTTTTTTTCAGAGGAAAAAACTGCCAATCTTCTTATCCAGGGACCCTGGCCAGAGACTGGGTGTCTGACATCTAAAATTCGAAAGGATCAAGTTTCTACCAGACAAAAAGATGCCACCACATAGAATCCTGGCTACTTTTTTAGAGACAATGCCTTCCTCCAAACTGCTATAAAGAAACTCTGAAGGTGTGGTTTTTTTCAGAGGAAAATGTCCAATGTTCTTGACCAGGGCAATGGGCCTGAGACTGGGCATCTGACAGCTAAAATTCCAAATGGATCAAGATTTCTCCCAGACTAAAGATGCCACCACTGAGAACACTGGCTACTTTTGGAGAGACCAACACTACCTCCAAAGTGGTATTAAGAAACTGGGAGGGTGTGGTTTTTTCCAGAGGAATAAATGGCCAATGTTCTTATCCAGGGACCTTGGCCTGAGACTGGGTGTATGACATCTAAAATTCCGAAAGGATCAGGATTTCTCCTAGACTAAAGATGCCACCAAATAGAATCCTGGCTACTTTTGGAGAGACTGTATCTTCCTCCTAAGGTGTATTAAGAAACTGGGAGGGTGTGGTTTTACAGAGGAAAATTGCCAATGTTCATATCCAGGGCCCGTGGGCTGATACTGGGCGTCTGAGACCACAAATTCCGAAGCAATCAGGATTTCTCCCAGACTAAAAATGCCACCACTTAGAATCGTGGCTACTTCTGGAGAGACAATGTCTTCCTCCAAATCCTGATATTCGGCTTCGGCCTGCAAAAATTCCAAACCTAAAGTTTTCTCCCACATTAAAGATGCCAGCAGTTAGAAGCCTGGCTACTTTTGGAGAGACCAACACTACCTCCAAACTGGTATTAAGAAACTGGGAGAGTATGGTTTTTTTCAGAGGGAAAATGGCCCATGTTCGTAGCCAGGGCAATGGGCCTGAGACTGGGCGTCTGAAACCTCAGATTCCGAAGCAATCAGAATTTCTCCCAAACTAAACATGCCACCGTATATAATCCTGGCTACTTTTGGAGAGACAATATCTTCCTCCAAACTTGTATTAAGAAACTGGGAGGGTGTGGTTTTTCAGAGTAAAATGTCCAGTGTTCATTTCCAGGGCCCTTGGCCTGAGACTGGGCGTTTGACAGCTCAAATTCCGAAGGGATCAGGATTTCTCCCAGACTAAAGATGCCACCACTGAGAACCCTGGCTACTTTTGGAGAGACTGTATCTTCCTCCTAAATGGTATTAAGAAACTGGGAGGTGTGGTTTTTTTACAGAGGGAAAATGGCCAATGTTCATATCCAGGGCCCTTGGACTGAGACTGGGTGTATGACATCTAAAATTCCGAAAGGATCAGGATTTCTCCTAGACTAAAGATGCCACCAAATAGAATCCTGGCTACTTTTGGAGAGACTGTATCTTCCTCCTACGGTGTATTAAGAAACTGGGAGGGTGTGGTTTTTTACAGAGGGAAAATTGCCAAATTCATATCCAGGGCCCGTGGGCTGATACTGGGCGTCTGAGACCACAAATTCCGAAGCAATCAGAATTTCTCCCAGACTAAAAATGCCACCACTTAGAATCGTGGCTACTTCTGGAGAGACAATGTCTTCCTCCAAATCCTGACATTCGGCTTCGGCCTGCTAAAATTCCAAACCTAAAGTTTTCTCCCACACTAAAGATGCCAGCAGTTAGAAGCCTGGCTACTTTTGGAGAGAACAACACTACCTCCAGACTGGTATTAAGAAACTGGGAGGGTATGGTTTTTTCAGAGGGAAAATTGCCCATGTTCGTAGCCAGGGTAATGGGCTTGAGACTGGGTGTCTGACACCTATAATCTGGAAGGGATCAGATTGCTCCCAGACTAAAGATGCAACTTCTTACAACCTGGCTGCATTTGAAGAGACTGTATCTTCCTCCTAAATGATATTAAGAAACTGGGAGGGTGTGGTTTTTTACAGAGGGAAAATTGCAAATGTTCATATCCAGGGCCCTGGCCTGAGCCTGGACGTGTGAAACCTCAAATTTCGAAACAATCAGGATTTCTCCCAGACTAAAAATGCCACCACTGAGAACCCTGGCTGTTCATGGAGTGCCAAAAGCCTCCTCTAAATGGATATTACAAAAGTGGGGAAGTGATCTTTATTTCACAGAGAAATAGGCCCTTCTTTGCATGCAGGGGCATGGTCCTGAGACTGGGCTTCGGCCTGCTAAAATCCCAAATCTAATGTTTTCTCCCAGACTAAAGATGCCAGCAGTTAGAAGCCTGGCTACTTTTGGAGAGACCAACACTACCTCCAAACTGGTGTTAAGAAACTGGGAGGGTATGGCTTTTTTCAGAGGGAAAATTGCCCATGTTCGTAGCCAGGGCAATGGTCCTGAGACTGGGCGTCTGACAGCTGAAATCCTCAATGGATCAAGATTTCTCCCAGACTAAAGATGCCACCACTGAGAACACTGGCTAATTTTGGAGAGACCAACACTACCTCAAAACTGGTATTAAGAAACTGGGAGGGTGTGGTTTTTTTCAGAGAAAAAAACTGCCAATCTTCTTATCCAGGGACCCTGGCCAGAGACTGGGTGTCTGACATCTAAAATTCCGAAAGGATCAGGATTTCTACCAGACAAAAGATGCCACCACATAGAATCCTGGCTACTTTTTTAGAGACAATGCTTTCCTCCAAATGGTATTAAGAAACTCTGAAGGTGTGGTTTTTTTCAGAGGAAAATGTCCAATGTTCTTGACCAGGGCAATGGGCCTGAGACTGGGAATCTGACAGCTCACATTCCAAATGGATCAAGATTTCTCCCAGACTAAAGATGCCACCACTGAGAACACTGGCTACTTTTGGAGAGACCAACACTACCTCCAAACTGGTATTAAGAAACTGGGAGGGTGTGGTTTTTTTCAGAGGAAAAAATGGCCAATGTTCTTATCAAGGGACCTTGGCCTGATACTAGTTGTATGACATCTAAAATTCCGAAAGGATCAGAATTTCTCCTAGACTAAAGATGCCACCACATAGAATCCTGGCTACTTTTGGAGAGACTGTATCTTCCTCCTAAATGGTATTAAGAAACTGGGAGGGTGTGGTTTTTTACAGAGGGAAAATTACCAATGTTCATATCCAGGGCCCTTGGCGAGAGACTGGGCGTCTGAAACCTCAAATTCCGAAGCAATCAGGATTTCTCCCAGACTAAAAATGCCACCACTTAGAATCCTGGCTACTTCTCGAAACAATGTCTTCCTCCAAACTTGTATTAAGAAACTGGGAGGGTGTGTTTTTTTCAGAGGAAAATGTCCAGTGTTCATGTCCAGGGCAATGGGCCTGAGACTGGGCATCTGACAGCTAAAATTCGAAGGGATCAGGATTTCTCCTGACAAAGATGCCACCACTGAGAACCCTGGCTTCTTTCGGAGTGACTGTATCTTCCTCTTAAATGGTATAAAGAAACTGGGAGTCTGTGTTTTTACAGAGGGAAAAATTGCAAATGTTCATATCCAGGGCCCTTGGCCTGAGCCTGGGCGTCTGAAACTGCAAAATTTTGAAACCATCAGGATTTCTCCCAGACTAAAAAATGCCACCACTGAGAACCCTGACTGTTCATGGAGTGCCAAAGCCTCCTCTAAATGGATATTACAAAAGTGGTGAAGTGATCTTTATTTCACAGAGAAATAGGCCCTTCTTTGCATGCAGGGGCATGGTCCTGAGACTGGGCTTCGCCTGCTAAAATTACAAACCTAATGTTTTCGCCCAGACTAAAGATGCCAGCAGTTAGAAGCCTGGCTACTTTGGAGAGACCAACACTACCTCCAAACTGGTGTTAAGAAATTGGGAGGGTATGGTTTTTTTTCAGAGGGAAAATTGCCCATGTTCGTAGCCAGGGCAATGGGCCTGAGACTGGGCGTCTGAAAGCGGAAATCCTCAATGGATCAAGATTTCTCCAAGACTAAAGATGCCACCACTGAAAACACTGGCTACTTTTGGAGACCAACACTACCTCCAAACTGGTATTAGGAAACTGGGAGGTGTGGTTTTTTCAGAGGAAAAAACTGCCAATCTTCTTATCCAGGGACCCTGGCCAGAGACTGGGCGTCTGAAACATCAAATTGCCATAACAATCAGGATTTCTCCCAGACTAAAAATGCCGCCCCTTAGAATCCTGGCTACTTCTCGAGAGACAATGTCTTCCTCCAAACTTGTATTAAGAAACTGGGAGGGTGTGGTTTTTCAGAGGAAAATGTCCAGTGTTCATGTCCAGGGCAATGGGCCTGAGACTGGGCGTCTGACAGCTAAAATTCCGAAGGGATCAGGATTTCTCCCTGACTAAAGATGCCACCACTGAGAACCCTGGCTTCTTTCAGAGTGACTGTATCTTCCACCTAAATGGTATAAAGAAACTGGGAGTCTGTGGTTTTTTACAGAGGGAGAATTGCAAATGTTCATATCCAGGGCCCTTGGCCTGAGCCTGGGCGTCTGAAATCGCAAATTTTGAAAGCGTCAGGATTTCTCCTAGACTAAAAATGCCACCACTGAGAACCCTGACTGTTCATGGAGTGCCAAAAGCCTCCTCTAAATGGATATTACAAAAGTGGTGAAGTGATCTTTATTTCACAGAGAAATAGGCCCTTCTTTGCATGCAGGGGCATGGTCCTGAGACTGGGCTTGGGCCTGCTAAAATTACAAACCTAATGTTTTCTCCCAGACTAAAGATGCCAGCAGTTAGAAGCCTGGCTACTTTTGGAGAGACCAACACTACCTCCAAACTGGTGTTAAGAAACTGGGAGGGTATGGTTTTTTTTCAGAGGGAAAATTGCCCATTTTCGTAGCCAGGGCAATGGGCCTGAGACTGGGCGTTTGACAGCTGAAATCCTCAATGGATCAAGATTTCTCCAAGACTAAAGATGCCACCACTGAAAACACTGGCTACTTTTGGAGAGACCAACACTACCTCCAAACTGGTATTAAGAAACTGGGAGGGTGTGGTTTTTTCAGAGGAAAAAACTGCCAATCTTCTTATCCAGGGACCCTGGCCAGAGACTGGGCGTCTGAAACATCAAATTCCGAAGCAATCAGGATTTCTCCCAGACTAAAAATGCCGCCACTTAGAATCCTGGCTACTTCTCGAGAAACAATGTCTTCCTCCAAACTTGTTTTAAGAAACTGGGTGGGTGTGTTTTTTTTCAGAGGAAAATGTCCAGTGTTCATGTCCAGGGCAATGGGCCTGAGACTGGGCGTCTGACAGCTAAAATTCCGAAGGGATCAGGATTTCTCCCTGACTAAAGATGCCACCACTGAGAACCCTGGCTTCTTTCGGAGTGACTGTATCTTCCTCCTAAATGGTATAAAGAAACTGGGAGTCTGTGGTTTTTTACAGAGGGAAAATTGCAAATGTTCATATCCAGGGCCCTTGGCCTGAGCCTGGGCGTCTGAAACTGCAAATTTTGAAACCATCAGGATTTCTCCCAGACTAAAAATGCCACCACTGAGAACCCTGACTGTTCATGGAGTGCCAAAAGCCTCCTCTAAATGGATATTACAAAAGTGGTGAAGTGATCTTTATTTCACAGAGAAATAGGCCCTTCTTTGCATGCAGGGGCATGGTCCTGAGACTGGGCTTCGGCCTGCTAAAATTACAAACCTAATGTTTTCTCCCAGACTAAAGATGCCAGCAGTTAGAAGCCTGGCTACTTTTGGAGAGACCAACACTACCTCCAAACTGGTGTTAAGAAATTGGGAGGGTATGGTTTTTTTTCAGAGGGAAAATTGCCCATGTTCGTAGCAAGGGCAATGGGCCTGAGACTGGGCGTCTGACAGCTGAAATCCTCAATGGATCAAGATTTCTCCAAGACTAAAGATGCCACCACTGAAAACACTGGCTACTTTTGGAGAGACCAACACTACCTCCAAACTGGTATTAAGAAACTGGGAGGGTGTGGTTTTTCAGAGGAAAAAACTGCCAATCTTCTTATCCAGGGACCCTCGTTTCTCGGGCATGAAACTGTATCTTCTCCTAAATGGGGTATAAAAACTGGAGCCTGTCGGTTTTTAGAGAAATTGCAATGTTCATTCATGGCCAGGCATGAGCCTGAGAGGGTCTGAATATTCAAAGACAGATTTCTCCCAGACTAAATGCCACCTGAGACCCTACTTTGGAGGAAACTCCTCAAATGGTATTAAAAAGGGTGGGTTTCAAGAAAGCTCTTCTTCAGGCCTGGCTGAGCTGGGCTTGCTCAAATTCAACAATGTTTCTCCAGACTAAATGCCGCATTAGAACCTGGCTACTTTTAAACAACTCCTCAAACTGCTTAGAAACTTGAAGGGTGTTTTCAGAGGAAAATTCCAATTTCTTACCAGGGCAATGGGCTGAGACTGGGCATCTGACAGCTCATCCAATGGATCAAGATTTCTCCAGACTAAGTGCCACCAGAAACTGGCTTCTGGAGAGACCAACACTACCTCAAATGGTATTAAGAAACTGGGAGGTTGGTTTTCAGAGGAAAAATGCCATTTATCCAGGGACCTTGGCCTGAGACTGGGTGTCTGACATCTAAATTCCGAAAGGATCAGGATTTCTCCAGACTAAAGATGCCACCACTAGAATCCTGCTCTTTTGGAGAGACAGTCTCCTCTAAGTGTATTAAGAAACTGGGAGGTGTGTTTTTACAGGGGAAAATGCCAATGTTCATCAGGGCCATGGCTGAGACTGGGCTCTGAGACCACAAATTCAAGACCAAGTTTCTCCCAGACTAAAATGCCACCACTTAGAACTGGCTACTTTTGGAGAGACAATCCTCCAAACTGATATTAGAAACTGGGAGTGTGGTTTCAGAGAAAAGCTTTTCTCCAGAGCACACTAAATCAGATAGTTTCCAGACTAAGATCCTGAACCTGGCTACTTTTGGAGAGACCAACACTACCTCCAAACTGGTATTAAGAAACTGGGAGGTGTGGTTTTTCAGAGGAAAATGTGCCAATGTTCTTACCAGGGCAATGGGCCTGAGACTGGGCGTCTGAAACACTCAATTCCAATGCAATCAAGATTTCTCCCAGACTAAAATGCCACCGAATACCTGGCTACTTTTGGAGAGACAATATCTTCCTCCAAACTTGTATTAAGAAACTGGGAGGGTGTGTTTTTTCAGAGGAAAATGTCCAGTGTTCATGTCCAGGGCACTGGCCTGAGACTGGGGTATGACAGCTAAAATTCCGAAAGGATCGATTTCTCTAGACTAAAGATGCCACAAATAGAATCTGGCTACTTTTGGAGAGACTATCTTCCCTAAGGTGTATTAAGAAACTGGGAGGGTGGTTTTTACAGAGGAAAATTGCCAATGTTCATATCCAGGGCCCGTGGGCTGATACTGGGCGTCTGAGACCACAAATTCCGAAGCAATCAGGGTTTCTCCCAGACTAAAAATGCCACCACTTAGAATCGTGGCTACTTTTGGAGAGACAATGTCTTCCTCAAATCCTGATATTCGGCTTCGGCCTGCTAAAATTCCAAACCTAAGTTTTCTCCCACTAAAGATGCCAGCAGTTAGAAGCCTGGCTACTTTTGGAGAGACCAACACTACCTCCAAACTGGTATTAAGAAACTGGGAGGGTATGGTTTCAGAGGGAAAATGGCCCATGTTCGTAGCCAGGGCAATGGAGCCTGAGACTGGGCGTCTGAAACCTCAGATTCCGATGCAATCAGAATTTCTCAGGAAACTAAACATGCCACCGTATATAATCCTGGCTACTTTTGGAGAGACAATATCTTCCTCCAAACTTGTATTAAGAAACTGGGAGGGTGTGTTTTTTCAGAGGAAAATGTCCAGTGTTCATGTCAGGGCAATGGGCCTGAGACTGGGCGTCTGACAGCTAAAATTCGAAGGGATCAGGATTTCTCCTGACTAAAGATGCACCAATGAGAACCCTGGCTTCTTTCAGGTGACTGTATCTTCCTCCTAAATGGTATAAAAAACTGGGAGTCTGTGGTTTTTACAGAGGAAAATTGCAAATATTCATATCCAGGGCCCTTGGCCTGAGCCTGGGCGTCTGAAATCGCAAATTTTGAAACCATCAGGATTTCTCCCAGACTAAAAATGCCACCACTGAGAACCCTGACTGTTCATGGAGTGCCAAAAGCCTCCTCTAAATGGATATTACAAAAGTGGTGAAGTGATCTTTATTTCACAGAGAAATAGGCCCTTCTTTGCATGCATGGGCATGGTCCTGAGACTGGCTTGGCCTGCTAAAATTACAAACCTAATGTTTTCTCCCAGACTAAAGATGCCAGCAGTTAGAAGCCTGGCTACTTTTGGAGAGACCAACACTACCTCCAAACTGGTGTTAGAAACTGGGAGGGTATGGTTTTTTTCAGAGGAAAATTGCCCATTTTAGTAGTCAGGGCAATGGGCCTGAGACTGGGCGTCTGACAGCTGAAATCCTCAATGGATCAAGATTTCTCCAAGACTAAAGATGCCACCACTGAAACACTGGCTACTTTTGGAGAGACCAACACTACCTCCAAACTGGTATTAAGAAACTGGGAGGGGTGTGGTTTTCAGAGGAAAAAACTGCCAATCTTCTTATCCAGGGACCCTGGCCAGAGACTGGGCGTCTGAAACATCAAATTCCGAAGCAATCAGTATTTCTCCCAGACTAAAAATGCCGCCACTTAGAATCTGGCTACTTTTGGAGAGACAATATCTTCCTCAAACTTGTATTAAGAAACTGGGAGGGTGTGTTTTTTTCAGGAAAATGTCCAGTGTTCATGTCAGGGCAATGGGCCTGAGACTGGGCGTCTGACAGCTAAAATTCCGAAGGATCAGGATTTCTCCTGACTAAAGATGCCACCACTGAGAACCCTGGCTTCTTTCAGGTGACTGTATCTTCCTCCTAAATGGTATAAAGAAACTGGGAGTCTGTGGTTTTTACAGAGGAAAATTGCAAATGTTCATATCCAGGGCCCTTGGCTGGGCCTGGGCGTCTGAAATGCAAATTTTGAAACCATCAGGATTTCTCCCAGACTAAAAATGCCACCACTGAGAACCCTGACTGTTCATGGAGTGCCAAAAGCCTCCTCTAAATGGATATTACAAAAGTGGTGAAGTGATCTTTGTTTCACAGAGAAATAGGCCCTTCTTTGCATGCAGGGGCATGGTCCTGAGACTGGGCTTCGGCCTGCTAAAATTACAAACCTAATGTTTTCTCCCACACTAAAGATGCCAGCAGTTAGAAGCCTGGCTACTTTTGGAGAGACCAACACTACCTCCAAACTGGTATTAAGAAACTGGGAGGTATGGTTTTTCAGAGGGGAAAATTGCCCATGTTCGTAGCCAGGGCAATGGGCCTGAGACTGGGCATCTGAAACCTCAGATTCCCAAGCAATCAGAATTTCTCCCAAACTAAACATGCCACCATATATAATCCTGGCTACTTTTGGAGAGACAATATCTTCCTCCAAACTTGTATTAAGAAATTGGGAGGGTGTGGTTTTTTTCAGAGGAAAATGTCCAGTGTTCCTTTCCCGGGCCCGTGGCCTGAGACTGGGCGTTTGACAGCTCAAATTCCGAATGGATCAGGATTTTTCCCAGACTAAAGATGCCAGCACTGAGAACCCTTGCTACTTTTGGAGAGACTGTATCTTCCTCCTAAATGGTATTAAGAAACTGGGAGGGTGTGGTTTTTTACAGAGGGAAAATTGCCAATGTTCATATCCAGGGCCCTTGGCCGGAGACAGGCCGTCTGAAACCTCAAATTCCGAATGGATCAGGATTTCTCCCAGACTAAAAATGCTAACACTGAGAACTCTGACTGTTCATGGAGAGCCAAAAGCCTCCTCTAAATGGATATTACAAAAGTGGTGAAGTGATCTTTATTTCACAGAGAAATAGGCCCTTCTTTGCATGCAGGGGCATGGTCCTGAGATTCGGCTTCGGCCTGCTAAAATTCCAAACCTAATGTTTTCTCCCAGATTAAAGATGCCAGCAGTTAGAAGCCTGGCTACTGTTGGAGAGATCAACACTACCTCCAAACTGGTATTAAGAAACTGGGATGGTGTTGTTTTGTTCAGAGGAAAATGTCCAGTGTTCGTGTTGAGGGCAATGGGCCTGAAACTGGGCGTCTGAAACCTCAAATTCTGAAGGGATCAGGATTTCTCCCAGACTAAAGATGCCACCACTGAGAACCCTGGCTACTTTTGGAGAGACTGTATCTTCCTGCTAAATGGTATTAAGAAACAGGGAGGGTGTGGTTTTTTACAGAGGGAAAATTGCCAATGTTCATATCCATGGCCCTTGGCCAGAGACTGGGCGTCTGAAACATCAAATTCCGAAGCAATCAGGATTTCTCCCACACTAAAAATGCCACCACTTAGAATCCTGGCTACTTCTGGAGAGACAATGTCTTCCTCCAAACTTGTATTAAGAAACTGGGAGGGTGTGTTTTTTTTCAGAGGAAAATGTCCAGTGTTCATGTCCATGGCAATGGGCCTGAGTCTGGGCGTCTGACAGCTAAAATTCCGAACGGATCAGGATTTCTCCCAGACTAAAGATGCCACCACTGAGAACCCTGGCTACTTTTGGAGAGACTGTATCTTCCTCCTAAATGGTATTAAAAAACTGGGAGGCGTGGTTTTTACAGAGGAAAATTGCAAATGTTCATATCAGTTCCCTGGACCTGAGCCTGGGTGTCTGAAACCAAAATTTTGAAACAATCAGGATTTCTCCCAGACTAAAAATGCCACCACTGAGAACCCTGGCTGTTCATGGAGTGCCAAAAGCCTCCTCTAAATGGATATTACAAAAGTGGTGAAGTGATCTTTATTTCACAGAGAAATAGGCCCTTCTTTGCATGCAGGGGCATGGTCCTGAGACTGGGCTTGGGCCTGCTAAAATTACAAACCTAATGTTTTCTCCCAGACTAAAGATGCCAGCAGTTAGAAGCCTGGCTACTTTTGGAGAGACCAACACTACCTCCACACTGGTATTAAGAAACTGGGAGGTATGGTTTTTTTTTTTTTCAGAGTGAAAATGGCCCATGTTCTTAGCCAGGGCAATTGGTCTGAGACTGGGCGTCTGACACCTATAATTCGGAAGGATAAGAGATTGCTCCCAGACTAAAGACGCAACCTCTTAGAACCTTGGCTGCATTTGAAGGAGACAGTATCTTCCTCCTAAATGATATTAAGAAACTGGGAGGGTGTGGTTTTTACAGAGGAAAATTGCAAATATTCATATCAGGGCCCTTGGCCGGAGACAGGCCGTCTGAAACCTCAAATTCCGAATGGATCAGGATTTCTCCCAGACTAAAAATGCTAACACTGAGAACTCTGGCTGTTCATGGAGTGCCAAAAGCCTCCTCTAAATCGATATTACAAAAGTGGTGAAGTGATCTTTATTTCACAGAAATAGGCCTTCTTTGCATGCAGGGCATGGTCCTGAGACTGGGCTTGGCCTGCTAAAATTACAAACCTAATGTTTTCTACCACACTAAAGATGCCAGCAGTTAGAAGCCTGGCTACTTTTGGAGAGACCAACACTACCTCCAAACTGGTGTTAAGAAAGTGGTAGGGTATGGTTTTTTTTCAGAGGGAAAATTGCCCATTTTCGTAGCCAGGGCAATGGGCCTGAGACTGGGCGTCTGACAGCTGAAATCCTCAATGGATCAAGATTTCTCCCAGACTAAAGATGCCACCACTGAGAACACTGGCTACTTTTGGAGAGACCAACACTACCTCCAAACTGGTATTAAGAAACTGGGAGGGTGTGGTTTTTCAGAGGAAAATTGCCCATGTTAGAAGTAGCCAGGGCAATGGGCCTGAGACTTGCGTCTGAAACCTCGAATTCCCAAGCAATCAGAATTTCTCCAAAACTAAACATGCCACCATATATAATCCTGGCTACTTTTGGAGAGACAATATCTTCCTCCAAACTTGTATTAAGAAAGAGACTGTATCTTCCTCCTAAATGATATTAAGAAACTGGGAGGGTGTAGTTTTTACAGAGGGAAAATTGCAAATGTTCATATCCAGGGCCCTTGGCCAGAGACAGGCCGTCTGAAACCTCAAATTCCGAATGGATCAGGATTTCTCCCAGACCAAAATTGATAACACTGAGAAGTCCGGCTGTTCAGGGAGAACCAAAAGCCTCGTCTAAATGGATATTACAAAAGTGGTGATGTGATGTTTATTTCACAGAGAAATAGGCCCATCTTTGCATGCAGGGGCATGGTCCTGAGATTCTGCTTCGGCCTGCTAAAATTCCAAACCTAGTGTTTTCTCCCAGATTAAAGATGCCAGCAGTTAGAAGCCTGGCTACTGTTGGAGAGATCAACACTACCTCCAAACTGGTATTAAGAAATTGGTATGGCGTTGTTTATTTCAGAGGAAAATGTCCAGTGTTCGTGTTGAGGGCAATGGGACTGAGACTGGGCGTCTGACAGCTGAAATTCCGAAGGGATCAGGATTTCTCCCAGACTAAATATGCCACCATCATAACCCTGGCTACTTTTGGAGAGACTGTATCTTCCTCCTAAATGGTATAAAGAAACTGGGAGTCTGTGGTTTTTTACAGAGGGAAAATTGCCAATGTTCATATACAGGGCCCTTGGCTAGAGACTGGGCGTCTGAAACATCAAATTCCGAAGCAATCAGGATTTCTCCCACACTAAAAATGCCACCACTGAGAACCCTGGCTGTTCATGGAGTGCCAAAAGCCTCCTCTAAATGGATATTACAAAAGTGGTGAAGTGATCTTTATTTCACAGAGAAATAGGCCCTTCTTTGCATGCAGGGGCATGGTCCTGAGACTGGGCTTCGGCCTGCTAAAATTACAAACCTAATGTTTTCTCCCACACTAAAGATGCCAGCGGCTAGAAGCCTGGCTACTTTTGGAGAGACCAACACCACCTCCAAACTGGTGTTAAGAAACTGGGAGGGTATGGTTTTTTTTCAGAGGGAAAATTGCCCATGTTCGTAGCCAGGGCAATGGGCCTGAGACTGGGCGTCTGACAGCTGAAATCCTCAATGGATCAAGATTTCTCCAAGACTAAAGATGCCACCACTGAGAACACTGGCTACTTTTGGAGAGACCAACACTACCTCAAAACTGGTATTAAGAAACTGGGAGGGTGTGGTTTTTTTCAGAGGAAAAAACTGCCAATCTTCTTATCCAGGGACCCTGGCCAGAGACTGGGTGTCTGACATCTAAAATTCTGAAAGGATCAGGATTTCTACCAGACAAAAGATGCCACCACATAGAATCCTGGCTACTTTTTTAGAGACAATGCCTTCCTCCAAACTGCTATTAAGAAACTCTGAAGGTGTGGTTTTTTTCAGAGGAAAATGTCCAATGTTCTTGACCAGGGCAATGGGCCTGAGACTGGGCATCTGACAGCTAAAATTCCAAATGCATCAAGATTTCTCCCAGACTAAAGATACCACCGCTGAGAACACTGGCTACTTTTGGAGAGACCAACACTACCTTTAAACTGGTATTAAGAAACTGGGAGGGTCTGGTTTTTTCCAGAGGAAAAAATGGCCAATGTTCTTATCCAGGGACCTTGGACTGAGACTCGGTGTATGACATTTAAAATTCCGAAAGGATCAGGATTTCTCCTAGACTAAAGATGCCACCAAATAGAATCCTGCCTACTTTTGGAGAGACTGTATCTTCCTCCTAAGGTGTATTAAGAAACTGAGAGGGTGTGGTTTTTTACAGAGGGAAAATTGCCAATGTTCATATCCAGGGCCCTGGGCCTGAGCCTGGACGTCTGAAACCGCAAATTTTGAAGCCATCAGGATTTCTCCCAGACTAAAAATGCCACCACTGAGAACCCTGGCTACTTCTGGAGAGACACTGTCTTCCTCCAAATCGTGATAATCGGCTTCGGCCTGCTAAAATTCCAAACCTAATGTTTTCTCCCAGATTAAAGATGCCAGCAGTTAGAAGCCTGGCTACTGTTGGAGAGATCAACACTACCTCCAAACTGGTATTAAGAAACTGGGAGGGTGTGGTTTTGTTCAGAGGAAAATATCCAGTGTTCGTGTTGAGGGCAATGGGCCTGAAGCTAGGCGTCTGAAACCTCAAATTCCGAATGGATCAGGATTTCTCCCAGACTAAAGATGCCACCAGTTATAACCCTGACTGCTTTTGGAGAGACTGTATCTGTCTCCTAAAGTGTAGTAAGAAACTGGGAGGGTGTGGTTTTTTACAGAGGGAAAATTGCCAATGTTCATATCCAGGGCCCTTGGCCTGAGACTGGGCGTCTGAAACCTCAAATTCCGAAGCGATCAGGATTTCTCCCACACTAAAAATGCCACCACTGAGGATTCTGGCTACTTCTGGAGAGACAATGTCTTCCTCCAAACTTGTATTAAGAAACTTGGAGGGTGTGGTTTTTTTCAGAGGAAAATGTCCATTGTTCGTGTCCAGGGCAATGGGCCTGAGACTGGGCGCCTGGCAGCTAAAATTCCGAACGGATCAGGATTTCTCCCTGACTAAAGATGCCACCAGTTATAACCCTGGCTACTTTTGGAGAGACTGTATCTTCCTCCTAAATGGTATTAAGAAACTGGGAGGGTGTGGTTTTTTACAGAGGGAAAATTGCCAATGTTCATATCCAGGGCCCTGGGCCTGAGCCTGGGCGTCTGAAACTGCAAATTTTGAAACCATCAGGATTTCTCCCAGACTAAAAATGCCACCACTGAGAACCCTGGCTGTTCATGGAGTGCCAAAAGCCTCCTCTAAATGGATATTACAAAAGTGGTGAAGTGATCTTTATTTCACAGAGAAATAGGCCCTTCTTTGCATGCAGGGGCATGGTCCTGAGACTGGGCTTGGGCTTCTAAAATTACAAACCTAATGTTTTCTCCCAGACTAAAGATGCCAGCAGTTAGAAGCCTGGCTACTTTTGGAGAGACCAACACTACCTCAAAACTGGTATTAAGAAACTGGGAGGGTGTGGTTTTTTTTAGAGGAAAAAACTGCCAATCTTCTCATCCAGGGAACCTGGCCAGGGACTTGGTGTCTGACATCTAAAATTTAGAATGGATCAGGATTTCTCCTAGACTAAAGATGCCACCACAGAGAACCATGGCTACCTTTGGAGAGACTGTATCTTCCTCCTAAAGTGTATTAAGAAGCGGGGAGGGTGTGGTTTTTTACAGAGGGAAAATTGCCAAAGTTCATATCCAGGGCCCGTGGACTGATACTGGGCGTCTGAGACCACAAATTCCGAAGCAATCAGGATTTCTCCCAGACTAAAAATGCCACCACTTAGAATCGTGGCTACTTCTGGAGAGACAATGTCTTCCTCCAAATCCTGATATTCGGCTTCGGCCTGCTAAAATTCCAAACCTAAAGTTTTCTCCCACACTAAAGATGCCGGCAGTTAGAAGCCTGGCTACTTTTGGAGAGACCAACACTACCTCCAAACTGGTATTAAGAAACTGGGAGGGTATGGTTTTTTTCAGAGGGAAAATTGCCCATGTTCGTAGCCAGGGCAATGGGCCTGAGATTGGGCGTCTGACAGCTGAAATCCTCAATGGATCAAGATTTCTCCAAGACTAAAGATGCCACCACTGAGAACACTGGCTACTTTTGGAGAGACCAACACTACCTCAAAACTGGTATTAAGAAACTGGGAGGGTGTGGTTTTTTTCAGAGGAAAAACTGCCAATCATCTTATCCAGGGACCCTGGCCAGAGACTGGGTGTCTGACATCTAAAATTCCGAAAGGATCAGGATTTCTACCAGACAAAAGATGCCACCACATAGAATCCTGGCTACATTTTTAGAGACAATGCCTTCCTCCAAACTGCTATTAAGAAACTCTGAAGGTGTGGTTTTTTTCAGAGGAAAATGTCCAATGTTCTTGACCAGGGCAATGGGCCTGAGACTGGGCATCTGACAGCTAAAATTCCAAATGCATCAAGATTTCTCCCAGACTAAACATACCACCGCTGAGAACACTGGCTACTTTTGGAGAGACCAACACTACCTCCAAACTGGTATTAAGAAACTGGGAGGGTGTGGTTTTTTCCAGAGGAAAAAATGGCCAATGTTCTTATCCAGGGACCTTGCACTGAGACTCGGTGTATGACATTTAAAATTCCGAAAGGATCAGGATTTCTCCTAGACTAAAGATGCCACCAAATAGAATCCTGCCTACTTTTGGAGAGACTGTATCTTCCTCCTAAGGTGTATTAAGAAACTGAGAGGGTGTGGTTTTTTACAGAGGGAAAATTGCCAATGTTCATATCCAGGGCCCTGGGCCTGAGCCTGGGCGTCTGAAACCGCAAATTTTGAAACCATCAGGATTTCTCCCAGACTAAAAATGCCACCACTAAGAACCCTGGCTACTTCTGGAGAGACACTGTCTTCCTCCAAATCGTGATAATCGGCTTCGGCCTGCTAAAATTCCAAACCTAATGTTTTCTCCCAGATTAAAGATGCCAGCAGTTAGAAGCCTGGCTACTGTTGCAGAGACCAACACTACCTCCAAACTGGTATTAAGAAACTGGGAGGGTATGGTTTTTTTCAGAGGGAAAATGGCCCAAGTTCGTAGCCAGGGCAATGGGCCTGAGACTGGGCGTCTGAAACCTCAGATTCCGAAGCAATCAGAATTTCTCCCAAACTAAACATGCCACCATATATAATCCTGGCAACATTTGGAGAGACAATATCTTCCTCCAAACTTGTATTAAGAAACTGGGAGGGTGTGGTTTTTTTCAGAGTAAAATGTCCAGTGTTCGTTTCCAGGGCCCTTGGCCTGAGACTGGGCGTTTGACAGCTCAAATTCCGAATGGATCAGGATTTCTTCCAGACTACAGATGACACCACTGAGAACCCTGGCTACTTTTGGAGAGACGGTATCTTCCTCCTAAATGGTATTAAGAAACTGGGAGGGTGTGGTTTTTTACAGAGGGAAAATTGCCAATGTTCATATCCAGGGCCAATGGCCTGAGACTGGGCGTATGAAACATCAAATTCCGAAGCAATCAGGATTTCTCCCAGACTAAAAATGCCACCACTTAGAATCCTGGCTACTTCTGGAATGACAATGTCTTCCTCCAAACTTTTATTAAGAAACTGGGAGGGTGTGGTTTTTTTCAGATGAAAATGTCCACTGTTCATGTCCAGGGCAATGGGCCTGAGACTGGGCGTCTGACAGCTAAAATTCCGAATGGATCAGGATTTCTCCCAGACTAAAGATGTCACCACTGAGAACCCTGGCTACTTTCGGAGAGACTGTATCTTCCTCCTAAATGGGATTAAGAAACTGGGTGGGTGTGGTTTTTTACAGAGGGAAAATTGCCAATGCTCATATCCAGGGCCCTTGGCCTGAGCCTGGGCGTCTGAAACCGCAAATTTTGAAACCATCAGGATTTCTCCCAGACTAAAAATGCCACCACTGAGAACCCTGGCTGTTCATGGAGAGCCATGAGCCTCCTCTAAATGGATATTACAAAAGTGGTGAAGTGATCTTTATTTCACAGGGAAATAGGCCCTTCTTTGCATGCAGGGGCATGGTCCTCAGACTGGGCTTCGGCCTGCTAAAATCACAAACCTAATGTTTTCTCCCAGACTAAAGATGCCAGAAGTTAGAAGCCTGGCTACTGTTGGAGAGATCAACGCTACCTCCAAACTGGTATTAAGAAACTGGGATGGTGTTGTTTTTTTCAGAAGGAAAATTGCCCATTTTCGTAGCCAGGGCAATGGGCCTGAGACTGGGCGTCTGACAGCAGAAATCCTCAATGGATCAAGATTTCTCCAAGACTAAATATGCCACCACTGAAAACACTGGCTACTTTTGGAGAGACCAACACTACCTCAAAACTGGTATTAAGAAACTGGGAGGGTGTGGTTTTTTTCAGAGGAAAAAACTGCCAATCTTCTTATCCAGGGACCCTGGCCAGAGACTGGCTGTCTGACATCTAAAATTCCGAAAGGATCAGGATTTCTACCAGACAAAAGATGCCACCACATAGAATCCTGGCTACTTTTTAGAGACAATGCCTTCCTCCAAACTGCTATAAAGGAACTCTGAAGGTGTGGTTTTTTTCAGAGGAGAATATCCAATGTTCTTGACCAGGGCAATGGGCCTGGGACTGGGCATCTGACAGCACAAATTCCAAAAGCATCAAGATTTCTCCCAGACTAAAGATGCCACCACTGAGAACACTGGCTACTTTTGGAGAGACCAACACTACCTCCAAAGTGGTATTAAGAAACTGGGATGGTGTGGTTTTTTCCAGAGGAAAAAATGGCCAATGTTCTTATCCAGGGACCTTGGCCTGAGACTGGGTGTATGACATCTAAAATTCCGAAAGGATCAGGATTTCTCCTAGACTAAAGATGCCACCAAATAGAATCCTGGCTACTTTTGGAGAGACTGTATCTTCCTCCTAAGGTGTATTAAGAAACTGGGAGGGTGTGGTTTTTTACGGAGGGAAAATTGTCAAAGTTCATATCCGGGGCCCGTGGGCTGATACTGGGCGTCTGAGACCACAAATTCCGAAGCAATCAGGATTTCTCCCAGACTAAAAATGCCACCACTTAGAATCGTGGCTACTTCTGGAGAGACAATGTCTTCCTCCATATCCTGATATTCGGCTTCGGCCTGATAAATTCCAAACCAAAAGTTTTCTCCCACACTAAAGATGCCAGCGGTTAGAATCCTGGTTTCTTTTGGAGAGACAAACACTACCTCCAAACTGGTATTAAAAAACTGGGAGGGTATGGTTTTTTTCAGAGGGAAAATTGCCCATGTTCGTAGCCAGGGCAATGGGCCTGAGACTGGGCATCTGAAACCTCAGATTCCGAAGCAATCAGAATTTCTCCCAAACTAAACATGCCACCGTATATAAACCTGGCTACGTTTGGAGATACAATATCTTCCTCCTAAATGGTATTAAGAAACTGGGAGGTTGTGTTTTTTTTACAGAGGGAAAATGGCCAATGTTCATATCCAGGGCGCTTGGCAGGAGACAGGGCGTCGAAACCTCAAATTCCAAAGCAATCAGGATTTCTCCCAGACTAAAAAAATGCCACCACTACTAAAGATGCCACATTGAGAACCTGGCTACTTTTGGAGAGCAACACTTCCTCCAAATGGTATTAAGAAACTGGGAGGTGGTTTTTCAGAGGAAAATTGCCAATGTTCATACCAGGGCATTGGCCTGAGACGGGCGTCTGAAACCTCAAATTCGAAGGATCAGGATTTCTCCCAGACTAAAATGCCACCACTTAGAACTGGCTACTTTGAGAGACAATGTCTTCCTCCAAATGGTATTAAGAAACTGGGAGGTGTGGTTTTTCAGGGAAAATGTCCAGTGTTCTGTCCAGGGCAATGGCCGAACTGGGCGCTGAAACCTAAATTCAAGGATCAGATTTCTCCCAGACTAAAGATGCCACCATGAGAACCCTGGCTACTTTTGAGAGACATATCTTCCTCCTAAATGGTATTAAGAAACTGGGAGGTTGTGGTTTTTACAGAGGGAAAAGCCAATGTTCATATCCAGGGCCTTGGCCGAGACAGGCGTCGAAACCTCAATTCGAAGAATCAGGATTTCTCCCAGACTAAAATGCCACCACTTAGAATCCTGGCTACTTCTGAGAGACAATGTCTTCCCAAACTGGTATTGAGAAACTGGGAGGTGTGGTTTTTTTCAGAGGAAATGTCCAGTGTTCTTCAGGGCCCTTGACCTGAGACGGGACGTCACAGCTCAAATTCGAATGATCAGGATTTCTCCCAGACTAAAGATGCCACCATTAGAACCTGGCTACTTTTGGAGAGCTGTATCTTCCTCTAAATGGTAACAAGAAACTAGGAGGGCTAGTTTTTACAGAGGAAAATGGCCAATGTTCCTGTAGGGGCGCTTGGCCGGAGACAGGCGTCTGAAACCTCAAATTCGAATGGATCAGGATTTCTCCCAGACTAAAATGCCACCAGAGAACCCTGGCTGTCTATGGAGGCCAAAGCCTCCTCTAATGATATTACAAAAGTGGTGAAGTGATCTTTATTTCACAGAGAAAAGCTCTTGCATGCAGGGGCATGGTCCTGAGACTGGGCTTCGCTGCAAAATTACAAACCTAATGTTTTCTCCCAGACTAAAGATGCCAGCAGTTAGAAGCCTGGCTACTTTTGGAGAGACAACACTACCTCCAAACTGGTATTAAGAAACTGGAGGGTATGGTTTTTTCAGAGGAAAATTGCCCATGTTCGTAGCCAGGGCAATGGGCCTGAGACTGGGCCTGAAACCTCAGATTCGAAGCAATCAGATTTCTCCCAAACTAAAATGCCACCTATAACCTGGCTTTGGAGAGCATATCTTCTCCAAATGTATTAAGAAACTGGAGTGGTTTTTTCAGGAAATTCCAGTGTTCTTGAGGGCTGGCCTGAACTGGGCTTGACTAAATCAAGACAGGATTTCTCCCAGACTAAAGATCCACCATTAAACCCTGGCTACTTTGGAGAGACGACTTCTCAATGGTATTAAGAAACTGGGAGGTGTGGTTTTTCAGGGGAATGGCCAATGTTCTACCAGGCTGGCCTGAGACGCCGAACTCAAACAAGATCAGGATTTCTCCCAGACTAAAATGCACCACTGAGAACCTGGCTGTTCATGAGTGCCAAGCCTCCTCAAATGGTATTACAAAAGTGGTGAAGTGATTTTTTTCACGAGAAATAGGCCCTTCTTGCATGCAGGGCATGGTCCTGAGATGGGCTTCGCCTAAAATTCAAACCTAATGTTTTCTCCAGACTAAAGATGCCAGCAGTTAGAAACCGGTTACTTTTGGAAGAGACCAGCACTACCTCCAAACTTTATTAAAAACCTTGAGGGTTAATGGTTTTCAGAGGAAAATGTCCAGTGTTGTGAGGCAATGGCGAAACTGGCGCTGAAACCTAAATTCAAGGATAGGATTTCTCCCAGACAAAGATGCCACCACTGGAACCTGGCTTTTGAGAGCCTTATCTTCCTCAAATGGTATTAAGAAACTGGGAGGGTGTGGTTTTTACAGAGAAAATTGCCAATGTTCATCCAGGGCACAGCTCAAATTCCGAATGGATCAGGATTTCTCCCAGACTAAAGATGCCACCAGTTAGAACCCTGGCTACTTTTGGAGAGACGGTATCTTCCTCCTAAATGGTATTAAGAAACTGGGAGAGTGTGGTTTTTTACAGTGGGAAAATGGTCAATGTTCATATCCAGGGCCCTTGGCCGGAGACAGGCCGTCTGAAACCTCAAATTCCGAATGGATCAGGATTTCTCCCAGACTAAAAATGCCACCACTGAGAACCCTGGCTGTTCATGGAGTGCCAAAAGCCTCCTCTACATGGATATTACAAAAGTGGTGAAGTGATCTTTGTTTCACGGAGAAATAGGCCCTTCATTGCATGCATGGGCATGGTCCTGAGACTGGGCTTCGGCCTGCTAAAATTACAAACCTAATGTTTTCTCCCAGACTAAAGATGCCAGCAGTTAGAAGTCTGGCTACTTTTGGAGAGACAAACACTACCTCCAAACTGGTATTAAAAAACTGGGAGGGTATGGTTTTTTTCAGAGGGAAAATTGCCCATTTTCGTAGCCAGGGCAATGGGCCTGAGACCGGGCATCTGAAACCTCAGATTCCGATGCAATCAGAATTTCTCCCAAACTAAACATGCCACCGTATATAAACCTGGCTACTTTTGGAGAGCCTGTATCTTCCTCCTAAATGGTATTAAGAAACTGGGAGGGTGTGGTTTTTTTCAGAGGAAAATGTCCAGTGTTCGTGTTGAGGGCAATGGGCCTGAAACTGGGCGCCTGAAACCTCAAATTCCGAAGGGATGAGGATTTCTCCCAGACTAAAGATGCCACCACTGAGAACCCTGGCTACTTTTGGAGAGCCTGTATCTTCCTCCTAAATGGTATTAAGAAACTGGGAGGGTGTGGTTTTTACAGAGGGAAAATTGCCAATGTTCATATCCAGGGCCCTTGGCCTGAGACTGGGCGTCTGAAACCTCAAATTCCGAATGGATCAGGATTTCTCCCAGACTAAAAATGCCACCACTTAGAATCCTGGCTACTTCTGGAGAGACAATGTCTTCCTCCAAACTTGTATTAAGAAACTGGGAGGGTGTGGTTTTTTTTCAGAGGAAAATGTCCAGTGTTCGTGTCCAGGGCAATGGGCCGGAGACTGGGCGTCTGACAGCTAAAATTCCGAACGGATCAGGATTTCTCCCAGACTAAAGATGCCACCACTGAGAACCCTGGCTACTTTCAGAGAGCCTGTATCTTCCTCCTAAATGGTATTAAGAAACTGGGAGGTTGTTTTTTTTTTACAGAGGGAAAATGGCCAATGTTCATATCCAGGATGCTTGGCAGGAGACAGGGCGTCCGAAACCTCGAATTCCGAAGCAATCAGATTTCTCCCAGACTAAAATGCCACCACTTAGAATCCTGGCTACTTCTGGAGAGACAATGTCTTCCTCCAAACTTGTATTAAGAAACTGGGAGGGTGTGTTTGTTTTCAGAGTAAAATGTCCAGTGTTCGTTTCCAGGGCCCTTGACCTGAGACGGGACGTTTCACAGCTCAAATTCCGAATGGATCAGGATTTCTCCCAGACTAAAGATGCCACCAGTTAGAACCCTGGCTACTTTTGGAGAGACAGTATCTTCCTCCTAAATGGTATTAAGAAACTGGGAGAGTGTGGTTTTTTACAGTGGGAAAATGGCCAATGTTCATATCCAGGGCCCTTGGCCGGAGACAGGCCGTCTAAAACCTCAAATTCCAAATGGATCAGGATTTCTCCCAGACTAAAAATGCCACCACTGAGAACCCTGCCTGTTCATGGAGTGCCAAAAGCCTCCTCTACATGGATGTTACAAAAGTGGTGAAGTGATCTTTATTTCACGGAGAAATAGGCCCTTCATTGCATGCAGGGGCATGGTCCTGAGACTGGGCTTTGGCCTGCTAAAATTACAAACCTAATGTTTTCTCCCAGACTAAAGGTGCCAGCAGTTAGAATCCTGGCTACTTTTGGAGAGACAAACACTACCTCCAAACTGGTATTAAAAAACTGGGAGGGTATGGTTTTTTTCAGAGGGAAAATTGCCCATGTTCGTAGCCATGGCAATGAGCCTGAGACTGGGCATCTGAAACCTCAGATTCCGAAGCAATCAGAATTTCTCCCAAACTAAACATGTCACCGTATATAAACCTGGCTACTTTTGGAGAGCCTGTATCTTCCTCCTAAATGGTATTAAGAAACTGGGAGGGTGTGGTTTTTTTCAGAGGAAAATGTCCAGTGTTCGTGTTGAGGGCAATGGGCCTGAAACTGGGCGTCTGAAACATCAAATTCCGAAGGGATCAGGATTTCTCCCAGACTAAAGATGCCACCAGTTATAACCCTGGCTACTTTTGGAGAGACGGTATCTTCCTCCTAAATGGTATTAAGAAACTGGGAGGGTGTGGTTTTTTACAGAGGGAAAATGGCCAATGTTCATATCCAGGGCGCTTGGCATGAGACTGGGCGTCCGAAACCTCAAATTCCGAAGCAATCAGGATTTCTCCCAGACTAAAAATGCCACCACTGAGAACTGTGGCTGTTCATGGAGTGCCAAAAGCCTCCTCTAAATGAGTATTACAAAAGTGGTGAAGTGATATTTATTTCACAGAGAAATAGGCCCTTCTTTGCATGCAGGGGCATGGTCCTGAGACTGGGCTTCGGCCTGCTAAAATTCCAAACCTAATGTTTTCTCCCAGACTAAAGATGCCAGCAGTTAGAAGCCTGGCTACTTTTGGAGAGACCAACACTACCTCCAAACTGGTATTAAGAAACTTGGAGGGTATGGTTTTTTTCAGAGGGAAAATGTCCAGTTATTGTAGCCAGGGCAATTGGGCTGAGACTGGGCGTCTGACACCTGTAATTCGGAAGGGATCATGATTGCTCCCAGACTAAAGATGCAACCTCTTGGAACCTTGGCTGCTTTTGAAGAGACTGTATCTTCCTCCAAAATGGTATTAAGAAACTGGGAGGGTGTGGTTTTTTACAGATGGAAAATTGCCAATGTTCATATCCAGGGCCCTTGGCCTGAGACTGGGCGTCTGAAACCTCAAATTCCGAAGCAATCAGGATTTCTCCCAGACTAAAAATGCCACCACTTAGAATCCTGGCTACTTCTTGAGAGACAATGTCTTCCTCCAAACTTGTATTAAGAAACTGGGAGTGTGTGTTTGTTTTCAGAGTAAAATGTCCAGTGTTCGTTTCCAGGGCCGATGGCCTGAGACGGGACGTTTCACAGCTCAAATTCCGAATGGATCAGGATTTCTCCCAGACTAAAGATGCCACCAGTTAGAACCCTGGCTACTTTTGGAGAGACGGTATCTTCCTCCTAAGTGGTATTAAGAAACTGGGAGAGTGTGGTTTTTTACAGAGGGAAAATGGCCAATGTTCATATCCAGGGCCCTTGGCCGGAGACAGGCCGTATAAAACCTCAAATTCCAAATGGATCAGGATTTCTCCCAGACTAAAAATGCCACCACTGAAAACCCTGGCTGTTCATGGAGTGCCAAAAGCCTCCTCTACATGGATATTACAAAAGTGGTGAAGTGATCTTTATTTCACGGAGAAATAGGCCCTTCATTGCATGCATGGGCATGGTCCTGAGACTGGGCTTCGGCCTGCTAAAATTACAAACCTAATGTTTTCTCCCAGACTAAAGATGCCAGCAGTTAGAATCCTGGCTACTTTTGGAGAGACAAACACTACCTCCAAACTGGTATTAAAAAACTGGGAGGGTATGGTTTTTTTCAGAGGGAAAATTGCCCATGTTCGTAGGCAGGGCAATGGGCCTGAGACCGGGCATCTGAAACCTCAGATTCCGAAGCAATCAGAATTTCTCCCAAACTAAACATGCCACCGTATATAAACCTGGCTACTTTTGGAGAGCCTGTATCTTCCTCCTAAATGGTATTAAGAAACTGGGAGGGTGTGGTTTTTTTCAGAGGAAAATGTCCAGTGTTCGTGTTGAGGGCAATGGGCCTGAAACTGGGCGTCTGAAACCTCAAATTCCGAAGGGATGAGGATTTCTCCCAGACTAAAGATATCACCAGTTATAACCCTGGCTACTTTTGGAGAGCCTGTATCTTCCTCCTAAATGGTATTAAGAAACTGGGAGGGTGTGGTTTTTTACAGATGGAAAATTGCCAATGTTCATATCCAGGGCCCTTGGCCTGAGACTGGGCGTCTGAAACCTCAAATTCCGAAGGAATCAGGATTTCTCCCAGACTAAAAATGCCACCACTTAGAATACTGGCTACTTCTGGAGAGACAATGTCTTCCTCCAAACTTGTGTTAAGAAACTGGGAGGGTGTGGTTTTTTTCAGAGGAAAATGTCCAGTGTTCGTGTCCAGGGCCCTTGGCCTGAGACGGGAGGTTTCACAGCTCAAATTCCGAATGGATCAGGATTTCTCCCAGACTAAAGATGCCACCACTGAGAACCCTGGCTACTTTTGGAGAGACTGTATCTTCCTCCTAAATGGTATTAAGAAACTGGGGGGGTGTGGCTTTTTACAGAGGGAAAATGGTCAATGTTCATATCCAGGGCCCTTGGCCGGAGACAGGCCGTCTGAAACCTCAAATTCTGAATGGATCAGGATTTCTCCCAGACTAAAAATGCCACCACTGAGAACCCTGGCTGTTCATGGAGAGCCAAGAGCCTCCTCTAAATCGATATTACAAAAGTGGTGAAGTGATCTTTATTTCACAGAGGAATAAGCCCTTCTTTGCATGCAGGGGCATGGTCCTCAGACTGGGCTTCGGCCTGCAAAAATTACAAACCTAATGTTTTCTCCCAGACTAAAGATGCCAGCAGTTAGAAGCCTGGCTACTTTTGGAGAGACCAACACTACCTCCAAACTGGTATTAAGAAACTGGGAGGGTATGGTTTTTTTCAGAGGGAAAATTGCCCATGTTCGTAGCCAGGGCAATGGGCCTGAGACTGGGCGTCTGAAACCTCAGATTCCGAAGCAATCAGAATTTCTCCCAAACTAAACATGCCACCGTATATAAACCTGGCTACTTTTGGAGAGACAATATCTTTCTCCAAACTGGTATTAAGAAACTGGGAGGGTGTGTTTTTTTTCAGAGGAAAATGTCCAGTGTTCGTGTTGAGGGCAATGGGCCTGAAACTGGGCGTCTGAAACCTCAAATTCCGAAGGGATCAGGATTTCTCCCAGACTAAAGATGCCACCAGTTATAACCCTGGCTACTTTTGGAGAGACGGTATCTTCCTCCTAAATGGTATTAAGAAACTGGGAGGGTGTGGTTTTTACAGAGGGAAAATGGCCAATGTTCATATCCAGGGCGCTTGGCATGAGACTGGGCGTCTGAAACCTCAAATTCCGAAGCAATCAGGATTTCTCCCAGACTAAAAATGCCACCACTTAGAATCCTGGCTACTTTTGGAGAGACAATATCTTCCTCCAAACTTGTATTAAGAAACTGGGAGGGTGTGGTTTTTTCAGAGGAAAATGTCCAGTGTTCGTGTCCAGGGCAATGGGCCAGAAACTGGGCGCCTGAAACCTAAAATTACGAACGGATGAGGATTTCTCCCAGACTAAAGATGCCACCACTGAGAACCCTGGCTACTTTTGAGAGAGACGGTATCTTCCTCCTAAATGGTATTAAGAAACTGGGAGGGTGTGGTTTTTTACAGATGGAAAATAATCAGGATTTCTCCCAGACTAAAAATGCCACCACTTAGAATACTGGCTACTTCTGGAGAGACAATGTCTTCCTCCAAACTTGTGTTAAGAAACTGGGAGGGTGTGGTTTTTTTCAGAGGAAAATGTCCAGTGTTCGTGTCCAGGGCCCTTGGCCTGAGACGGGACCTTTCACAGCTCAAATTCCGAATGGATCAGGATTTCTCCCAGACTAAAGATGCCACCACAGAGAACCCTGGCTACTTTTGGAGAGACTGTATCTTCCTCCTAAATGGTATTAAGAAACTGGGAGGGTGTGGCTTTTTACAGAGGGAAAATGGCCAATGTTCATATCCAGGGCCCTTGGCCGGAGACAGGCCGTCTGAAACCTCAAATTCCGAATGGATCAGGATTTCTCCCAGACTAAAAATGCCACCACTGAGAACCCTGGCTGTTCATGGAGAGCCAAAAGCCTCCTATAAATCGATATTACAAAAGTGGTGAAGTGATCTTTATTTCACAGTGGAATAAGCCCTTCTTTGCATGCAGGGGCATGGTCCTGAGACTGGGCCTCGGCCTGCTAAAATAACAAACCTCATGTTTTCTCCCAGACTAAAGATGCCAGCAGTTAGAAGCCTGGCTACTGTTGGAGAGATCAACACTACCTCCAAACTGGTATTAAGAAACTGGGATGCTGTCGTTTTGTTCAGAGGAGAATGTCCAGTGTTTGTGTTGAGGGCAACGGGCCTGAAACTGGGTGTCTGAAACCTAAAATTCCGAAGGGATCAGGATTTCTCCCAGACTAAAGATGCCACCACTGAGAACCCTGGGTACTTTTGGAGAGCCTGTATCTTCCTCCTAAATGGTATTAAGAAACTGGGAGGGTGTGGTTTTTTACAGAGGGAAAATGGCCAATGTTCATATCCAGGGCCCTTGGCCTGAGACTGGGCGTCTGAAACCTCAAATTCCGAATGGATCAGGATTTCTCCCAGACTAAAAATGCCACCACTTAGAATCCTGGCTACTTCTGGAGAGACAATGTCTTTCTCCAAACTTGTGTTAAGAAACTGGGAGGGTGTGGTTTTTTTCAGAGGAAAATGTCCAGTGTTCGTGTCCAGGGCCCTTGGCCTGAGACGGGACGTTTCACAGCTCAAATTCCGAATGGATCAGGATTTCTCCCAGACTAAAGATGCCACCACAGAGAACCCTGGCTACTTTTGGAGAGACTGTATCTTCCTCCTAAATGGTATTAAGAAACTGGGAGGGTGTGGCTTTTTACAGAGGGAAAATGGCCAATGTTCATATCCAGGGCCCTTGGCCGGAGACAGGCCGTCTGAAACCTCATAGTCTGAATGGATCAGGATTTCTCCCAGACTAAAAATGCCACCACTGAGAACCCTGGCTGTTCATGGAGAGCCGAAAGCCTCCTCTAAATCGATATTACAAAAGTGGTGAAGTGATCTTTATGTCACAGAAGAATAAGCCCTTCTTTGCATGCAGGGGCATGGTCCTGAGACTGGGCTTCGGCCTGCTAAAATTACAAACCTAATGTTTTCTCCCAGACTAAAGATGCCAGCAGTTAGAAGCCTGGCTACTTTTGGAGAGACCAACACTACCTCCAAACTGGTATTAAGAAACTTGGAGGGTGTGGTTTTTTTCAGAGGGAAAATTTCCAGTGTTCGTAGCCAGGGCAATTGGGCTGAGACTGGGCGTCTGACACTTATAATTCGGAAGGGATCATGATTGCTCCCAGACTAAAGATGCAACCTCTTGAACCTTGGCTGCTTTTGAAGAGACTGTATCTTCCTCCAAAATGGTATTAAGAAACTGGGAGGGTGTGGTTTTTTACAGATGGAAAATTGCCAATGTTCATATCCAGGGCCCTTGGCCTGAGACTGGGCGTCTGAAACCTCAAATTCCGAATGGATCAGGATTTCTCCCAGACTAAAGATGCCACCAGTTATAACCCTGGCTACTTTTGGAGAGACGGTATCTTCCTCCTAAATGGTATTAAGAAACTGGGAGAGTGTGGTTTTTTACAGAGGGAAAATAGCCAATGTTCATATCCAGGGCCCTTGGCCTGAGACTGGGCGTCCGAAACCTCGAATTCCGAAGCAATCAGGATTTCTCCCAGACTAAAAATGCCACCACTTAGAATCCTGGCTACTTCTGGAGAGACAATGTCTTCCTCCAAACTTGTATTAAGAAACTGGGAGTGTGTGTTTGTTTTCAGCGTAAAATGTCCAGTGTTCGTTTCCAGGGCCCTTGACCTGAGACGGGACGTTTCACAGCTCAAATTCCGAATGGATCAGGATTTCTCCCAGACTAAAGATGCCACCAGTTAGAACCCTGGCTACTTTTGGAGAGACGGTATCTTCCTCCTAAATGGTATTAAGAAACTGGGAGAGTGTGGTTTTTTACAGTGGGAAAATGGTCAATGTTCATATCCAGGGCCCTTGGCCGGAGACAGGCCGTCTGAAACCTCAAATTCCGAATGGATCAGGATTTCTCCCAGACTAAAAATGCCACCACTGAGAACCCTGGCTGTTCATGGAGTGCCAAAAGCCTCCTCTACATGGATATTACAAAAGTGGTGAAGTGATCTTTGTTTCACGGAGAAATAGGCCCTTCATTGCATGCATGGGCATGGTCCTGAGACTGGGCTTCGGCCTGCTAAAATTACAAACCTAATGTTTTCTCCCAGACTAAAGATGCCAGCAGTTAGAAGTCTGGCTACTTTTGGAGAGACAAACACTACCTCCAAACTGGTATTAAAAAACTGGGAGGGTATGGTTTTTTTCAGAGGGAAAATTGCCCATGTTCGTAGCCAGGGCAATGGGCCTGAGACTGGGCATCTGACACCTAGATTCCGATGCAATCAGAATTTCTCCCAAACTAAACATGCCACCTCTAAACCTGGCTACTTTTGAAGAGCCTGTATCTTCCTCCAAAATGGTATTAAGAAACTGGGAGGGTGTGGTTTTTTACAGATGGAAAATTGCCAATGTTCATATCCAGGGCCCTTGGGCCTGAGACTGGGCGTCTGAAACCTCAAATTCCGAATGGATCAGGATTTCTCCCAGACTAAAGATGCCACCAGTTATAACCCTGGCTACTTTTGGAGAGACGGTATCTTCCTCCTAAATGGTATTAAGAAACTGGGAGAGTGTGGTTTTTACAGAGGGAAAATAGCCAATGTTCATAACCAGGGCCCTTGGCCTGAGACTGGGCGTCTGAAACCTCAAATTCGAATGGAATCAGGATTTCTCCCAGACTAAAAATGCCACCACTTAGAATCCTGGCTACTTCTGGAGAGACAATGTCTTCCTCCAAACTTGTATTAAGAAACTGGGAGTGTGTTTGTTTTCAGCGTAAAATGTCCAGTGTTCGTGTCCAGGGCCCTGACCTGAGACTGGACGTCTCACAGCTCAAATTCCGAATGGATCAGGATTTCTCCCAGACTAAAGATGCCACAATTAGAGAACCCTGGCTACTTTTGGAGAGAGACGGTATCTTCCTCCTAAATGGTATTAAGAAACTGGGAGAGTGTGGTTTTTACAGAGGGAAAATGGTCAATGTTCATATCCAGGGCCCTTGGCCGGAGACAGGCCGTCTGAAACCTCAAATTCCGAATGGATCAGGATTTCTCCCAGACTAAAAATGCCACCACTGAGAACCCTGGCTGTTCATGGAGTGCCAAAGCCTCCTCTACATGGATATTACAAAAGTGGTGAAGTGATCTTTGTTTCACGGAGAAATAGGCCCTTCATTGCATGCATGGCATGGTCCTGAGACTGGGCTTCGGCCTGCTAAAATTACAAACCTAATGTTTTCTCCCAGACTAAAGATGCCAGCAGTTAGAAGTCTGGGTACTTTTGGAGAGACAAAACACTACCTCCAAACTGGTATTAAAAACTGGGAGGGTATGGTTTTTTTTCAGAGGAAAATTGCCCATTTTCGTAGCCAGGCAATGGGCCTGAGACCCGAAGGTCTGAAACCTCAGATTCCACATGCAATCAGAATTTCTCCCAAACTAAAAATGCCACCGTGATATAAACCTGGCTACTTTTGGAGAGCCTGTATCTTCCTCCTAAATGGTATTAAGAAACTGGGAGGGTGGGTGGTTTTTTTCAGAGGAAAATGTCCAGTGTCTGTGTTGAGGGCAATGGGCCTGAAACTGGGCGCCTGAAACCCAAATTCAAGGGATGAGGATTTCTCCCCTAGACCAAAGATGCCACCACTGAGAACCCTGGCTACTTTTGGAGAGCCTCCAGCATCTTCCTCCTAAATGGTATTAAACTGGGAGGTGGTTTTTTACAGAGGGAAATTGCCAATGTTCATATCCAGGGCCCTTGGCCTGAGACTGGGCGTCTGAAACCTCAAATTCCGAATGGATCAGGATTCTCCCAGACTAAAAATGCCACCACTTAGAATCCTGGCTACTTCTGGAGAGACAATGTCTTCCTCCAAACTTGTATTAAGAAACTGGGAGGGTATTTTTCAGAGGAAAATGTCCAGTGTTCGTGTCCAGGGCAATGGGCCGGAGACTGGGCCTGACAGCTAAAATTCCGAACGGATCAGGATTTCTCCCAGACTAAAGATGCCACCACTGAGAACCCTGGCTACTTTCAGAGAGACAGTATCTTCCTCCTAAATGGTATTAAGAAACTGGGAGGTTGTGTTTTTTTTACAGAGGAAATGGCCAATGTCTTACACAGGGTGCTTGGCAGTGGAGACAGGCCTTAAAACCTCAAATTCCAAATGGATCAGGATTTCTCCCCGACTAAAAATGCCACCACTGGGAACCCTGGCTGTTCATGGAGTGCCAAAACCTCCTCTACATGGATGTTACAAAAGTGGCGAAGTGATCTTTATTTCACGGTGAAATAGGCCCTTCATTGCATGCATGGGCATGGTCCTGAGACTGGGCTTCACTCAAAATTACAAACCTAATGTTTTCTCCCAGACTAAAGATGCCAGCAGTTAGAAGAATCCTGGCTACTTTTGGAGAGACAAACACTACCCAAACTGGTATTAAGAAACTGGGAGGGTGATTTTTTCAGAGGGAAAATTGCCCATGTTCGTGAGCCAGGCAATGGGTCTGAGACTGGGCATCTGAAACCTCAGATTCCGGCGCAATCAGAATTTCTCCCAAACTAAACATGCCACCGTATATAATCCTGGCTACTTTTGGAGAGACAATATCTTCCTCCAAACTTGTATTAAGAAACTGGGAGGGTGTGGTTTTTTTCAGAGGAAAATATCCAGTGTCTTAAGTTGAGGGCAATGGGCCTGAAACTGGGCGTCTGACAGCTAAAATTCGAACGACTCAGGATTTCTCCCGGTGACTAAAGATGCCACCACTGAGAACCCTGGCTACTTTTGGAGAGCCTCCATCTTCCCTCCTAATGGTATTAAGAAACTGGGAGGTTGTGTTTTTTTACAGAGGAAAATGGCCAATGTTCATATCCAGGGCGCTTGGCAGGAGACAGGCTGTCCGAACTCACTACAATCAGGATTTCTCCCAGACTAAAATGCCACCACT
>JAREIS010000703.1:12500-57746 GCA_030060385.1 Muscicapa striata striata | reverse complement strand
GTTGGCCCGGCCTGCTCTGGGCACCTCGACCCAACGCTGGCACAGCCTCTTCTGGTCACCAGGACTGAGCGCTGTCCCGGCCTGCTCCGGGCACCAACACAGAGCACTGCTCGGGCCTGTTCCGGGCTATGTCACCGAGCGCTGGCATGGCCTGCTCCGGGCACTTCTGGGCACCGGGACAGATCGCTGGCCCTACCTGCTCTTGGCACCGGGACCGAGCGCTTGCCCGGTCTGCTCTGGGAACTGGCACCAGAACCGAACGCTGGCCCAGCCTCTTCTGGGCCCCAGCAGTGGGACCGAGTGCTGCCCCGGCCTGTTCCAGGCAATGGGACCAAGTGGTGGCCTGGCCTCTTCCGGGTACCGGCCTCGGGACCAAGCGCTGGCCCGGCCTGCTCTGGGCACTGCCCCCGGCACCGAGTGCTAAACAGGCCAGCTCTGGGCACCGGCACCGAGCGCTGCCCTGGCCATTTCCGGGCACCGGGACCAAGCGCTGGCCCGGACTACTCCGGGCATCGGAACCGAGCGCTGCCCCGGCCTGTTGTGGGCACCAGGACTGAGCGCTGGCCCTACCTGCTCCGGGAACTGAGACCGAGCGCTGGCCTGGCATGCTCTGGGCACTGGGACCGGGACCGAGCACTGGGCCGGCCTGCTCCGGGCACTGGAACTGGGACAGAGGGCTGCCCCGGCCTGTTCCAGGCATCGGGATCGAGCGCTGGCCCAGCCTGTTCCCGGCACAGGCCCCGGGACCGAGCGCTGGCCCTGTCTGCTCCTTGCGCTGGGACCGAGAGGTGTCCCAGACTGTTCTGGCCACAGGAACCAAACGCTGGCCCGGCCTGCTCTGGGCACTGGCACCGGGACCGAGCACGGGCTCGGCCTGCTCCGGGAACCAGGACTGAGGGCTGGACCGACCTGTTCCAGGCACCGGGACCGAGTGATGCCCCGGCCTGCTCCGGGCACCGGGACCGAGCGCCGACCGGCCTCTTCTGGATACTGGCACCGGGACTGAGTGCTGTCCCGGCCTGTTCCGGGCACCGGGACCGAGCGCTGGCCCGGCGTGTTCCGGGCACAGGCACCGGGACCGAGGGCTGTCCCAGCCTCTTCCGGGTACCGGGACCGAGCCCTGGACGGCCTATTTTGGGAACCGGCACTGGGACCGAGCTCTGTCCCAGCCTTTCCTGGGCACCGAGCCGAGCGCTGGCCCTGCCTGGCCCGGGCACCAGGACTGAGCGCTGGCCCGGCCTGCTCCGGGCACTGGCACCGAGTGAAGCCCTGGCCTGTTCCGGGCACCAACAAAGGGACTGAGTGCTCCTTTGGCCTGCTCCGAGTGCTGGCACCGGGACTGAACGCTCGCCCAACCTGCTCCGGCACGGGCACCAGGGCTGAGCGCTGGCCCAGCCTGCTCTGGGCACTGGCACCGAGACCGAGGGCTGTCTTGGTCTTTTCCGGGAACCAGGACCAGGCGCTGGCCTGGCCTGCTCCGGGCACTGGCACCGGGACCGCGCGCTTCCCTGGCCTATTCTGAGCACCGTCACCGGGACCGCGCGCTACCGCCGCCAGCTCTGGGACTGGAACTAGGACCGAGCGCTGCCCTGGCCTGCTCCAGGCACCGGGACAAAGCGCTGGCCCGGCCTGCTCTAGGCACCGGCACCGAAATCAAGGGCTGTCCCAGCCTCTTCAGGGCACCAGGATCGTTCACTGGCCCAGCCTGTTCCGGGCACGGGTACCAGGGCTGAGCACTTGCCCAGCCTGCTCCGGGCACTGGGGCCGGGACCGAGGGCTGTCTTGGTCTGTTCCGGGAGCCAGGACCAGGCGCTGGCCTGGCCTGCTCCGGGCACTGGCACCGGGACCGAGGGCTGTCTTGGTCTGTTCCAAGCACCGTGACCTGGAGCTGACCCGGACTGTTCCAGGCACGGGCACCGTGACCGAGCACCCGCCCTGCCTGATCGGGGAACAGGGACCGAGCACTTCCCGGCCTGTTCCGGGCACCGGGACCGAGCATTGGCCCGGCCTGCTCTGGACACTGGCACCGCGACCGAGCCCTGGCTCGGCCTGTTCTGGGCACCGGGACTGAGCGCTGCCCCGGCCTGTTCAGGGCACCGACACAGAGCACTGGCTGGGCCTGTTCCGGGCTACGTCACCGAGCGCTGGCATGGCCTGCTCCGGGCACTTCTGGGCACTGGGACCGATCGCTGGCCCTACCTGCTCTGGGCATCGGGACCGAGCGCTGGCCCAGCCTGCTCCGGGCACTGGTACTGGGAATGAACACTGGCCTGGCCTGCTGCTGGCACTGGCACAGGTACCGAGCGCTGGCACTGGCCTGCTCTGAGCACAGGCACCAGGACTGAGCGTTGGCCCCACCTGCTCTGGGTACCGGGAATGAGCACCGGCCCGGCCTCCTCCGGGCACTGGCACCGGGACCGAGGGCTGGCTCGGCTTGTTCCGGGCACTGGGACCGAGCGCTGCCCTGACCTGGTGTTGAAGGTTGGGATTGTGTTCCTTCAATGTATGAGTGGGGAGAATTTTTTCCCATTGTAATGCTAACAGAACCCGCCGGCTGTGCCCAGGGTTTGTGATGGCCCTGGACAGGCGGGTGGGTGGGACCGGAGCTACCCGGAGGGGGATGCGGACTTCCGGGGAGGGGGGGAACTACTCAGGGGAGCACGAGGCTTCTGGAGGGGCCCGGCTGTTTTCCGGGGAGAGAGAGGGGGCGGGGGAAAACTTCTCCAGTCTGCTCGGCGGTGTGAGGAGGTAGGAGACCCAGCAGCCAGCTGCATTCAGCTGCCCAGCATCTGCCCTGTTACCTCGGAGGCACTGCTCACTACCAAAGACCAAATACTTCCTACCTCTGGGAATATAACTGGTCATCTGGACACAGGACCGGAGCGAAGAGCTCCCACCTGAGCCAGCCCGGCTGCGGCTGTTCCACTCCACCTCCCTGGCTCCCGCCTGCGCCTGCAGCTGTGCCGGCCCTGCTACAGTTACACCCCCAGGAACGGACACAGACCGAGTGTGTCCGCGTCCAAGAAAGGACTACAACTGACTTTTTCTTCTGTTTTTCGTCAGTAATTTTAATAATTACTGTTGTTTTCTACTTGTGCTGTGAGTTAGAGTAGTAAAGAGCTGTTACTTTTACCTCCTTATCTCCGCCTTGAGTCCTTGATTTGAAACAATTATAACACTCGGAGGGGGGTGACATTGATTTCTCTATTTCAAAGGGGAACTTCTGCTGTTTTTTGGCAGAACCCTGTCCTAAAACCAGGACAGATTTTGGCGCCCAACGTGGGGCTGAGGGCATTAAAAGGCGAGTTAAGAGAGGAGTAGCAGCTCTTAAGCAGCAACATGTTGTCTAGTTTAATCTGGTTTGGGCTCCACGTGGTCACAGATATTTCTCTCCCATTTGCAAGCCCTTTTTTTTTTTTTTTTCCCCTCACCAAATTTATTGTAGCTATGATCCGATTTGTGTTTTGGATTGATTTTGTCAGGAATTCATGGGTTTTTAATTTTTTTCTGGAAATTTGCCACATGGATCCTGAGCTATCGTACTCTAACTGCGTGTTTCTGGGGTTATTTCAACAATGGTACTTACTGTGAGGCAATGAATGCAAGGGAAATTTTCTCTCAACCTGTCACCCAGTTTTTTGAGGCTACCCCACCAGTTTTCAAGGATTTCAGATTTGCTTTAATTGCTAGTATTATTATTCCGTGGCTGGTGTTGCTGATGGGCCTGCTTTACTTAGCATTCAGAAACAAGGGAATACTGGCTTGGATAACAACCGTGAAACATGCTGCCCCAGACCCTGCCCCTGTCCCAGGGAATAGGGATGCTGCCCCAGACCCTGCCCCTGTCCCAGAGACTAGGAGGCTGCCCCAGAGCCTGCCCCTGTCCCAGGGAGCCTGCCCCAGAGCCTTTCCCCTGAGACTAGAGATGCTGGCCCAGAGCCTGGTGTTGACCCACAGCCCACTGCAGAAATGAACCAGCCAGAGTGGGTGGGGGTTCTAGTGAAGGAGATACGGGACATGGGCCAGGTGTTGAAGGAGCACTTTTCCCCAGCTAGTGAGAAACCCTCCCCCTGCCCTAAAGAGGGAGAGTCTGATGGTGCTGCAGTGGAACCCATAGATGTTACATCTGTCCAGGTTCCAGCTGGATCACAGGGGCAGTCACAGCCAGCAGCAGTTGCCCCTGTGGAAACTAGGAAATCTAAGATTAAAACAAAGCACCTAGATGGTGGGGATCAGCCAGGAGGGTCCTCACAGTCAGCAAGGGAGCCAGAGGTTGAGATTGTCACCGAGTCTCTCTCATATGACACTCTCCGTAACCTGCGAGAAGACATTGTGTGACGGGGCCGTGAGCCTTTTACAACCTGGCTACTTCGTGTCTGGGACCTTATGGGGAGAGGTGTACAACTGGATGGCACTGAGGCCAGGAATTTGGGATCCTTGTCCCAGGACTCAGGTGTGGACCAGACATTCGTAAGGGAGCAAGGCCTCCTTTCCCTTTGGGAACGGCTTCTAATGAGTGTGAGAGAGAAGTTTATCCACAAAGAGAGGATGCAGGAGCACCACCATAGAATGCGCTGGAAGACCATTGATGAAGGGATCCAGCAGCTGAGGGAAGTGGCAGTATTAGAGGTACTCTTTGGGATGGATGGACAGCATGACAATGACCCTGACAAGGTCAGGTGCACAGGGCAGATGTTGTGGGATCTGGCAACCCTGGGGCCATCTGAATTTACTACCTACATTGCACTGATTAGGGCTGATGACCTCCGAGAGACAGTAGGTTCTGTTGCCAGCAAGCTCAGAAATTTTGACAGTATGATTAATGGCCCAGTGCAGGCCAAGGTCTCTGCTGTATCCAGGGACCTCCAACAGGTCCAAGAGGAGATGAAGGGGATGAGAGGGTTGAAAGGAGAGGTGAAGGAGATTATAAGGGAGGAGATAAGGAAGATCAATGCAGCACCAGTACGAGTCACAGGCCCCAAATCTCACACCCAACGCCCCCCAGCTAGGGACAGAGGATACCCCTCACGAACTGACCTGTGGTTCTTCCTGCGAGACCATGGGGAAGACATGGAAAAATGGGATGGGAAGCCCACTTCTGTCCTGGCAGCACGGGTGCGTCAGCTCAGGGAGGGAAATGCCAACCGAGGGAACCGCTAAAATGAAGGGAGCCTCGACCTCCCACAACCAAGGTGCAGGGTACTACAGAAGGGAGGATGATCTGTCAGATCCCCTGGAAGGGACCTCCACTATGTATGCCCAGGAAGGAAATAATAACCAGGGCTAGAGGGGCCCTGCCTCTAGCCAGGAGAGGCATGGGATAACAGGATCTACTGGGTAGTGTGGGTGCGATGGCCTGGCACATCAAAGCCACAGAAACATAGAATGTTAGTTGATACTGGTTCAGAATGCACCCTGATACCATCAGAACATGTGGGGAAGGTACCTGTTTCCATTGTTGGGGTGACAGGGGATCACAGGAATTTACTTTGCTGGAAGCTGAGATTAGCCTGATAGGGAAGGGGTGGCAGAAACATCCGATTGTGACTGGCCCAGGGGCACCGTGCATTCTAGGCATAGACTTCCTCAGGAATGGCTACTACAAAGATCCAAGGGGATTCAGGTGGGCTTTTGGAATAGCTGCTGTATCGGCAGAGAGTATTAAGCAGTTGAACACCTTGCCTGGACTGTCAGAAAATCCATCTGCAGTGGGACTCCTGAAAGTGACAGAGCAACAGGTACCAATTGCCACCATGACAGTGCACCGCCGGCAGTACCGACAAATCGAGATGCTGTGATCCCCATCCACAAGATGATCCATGAGCTGGAGAGCCAAGGGGTGGTCAGCAAAACCCACTCACCCTTCAACAGCCCCATCTGGCCTGTGCGCAAGTCTGAGGGGGAATGGAGATTGACTGTGGACTATCGTGCCTTGAATGAAGTGACTCCACCACTGAGCGCAGCCGTGCCGGACATGCTGGAGCTGCAGGACGAGCTGGAGTCCAAGGCAGCGAAGTGGTATGCTACCATTGACATTGCCAATGCATTTTCTCCATTCCTTTGGCAGCAGAGTGCAGGCCTCAGTTTGCTTTCACCTGGAGGGGTGTGCAGTACACCTGGAACCGACTGCCCCAGGGTGGAAACACAGCCCTACCATCTGCCATGGGCTGATCCAGGCTGCACTGGAAAAGGGTGAGGCCCCAGAACATTTGCAATACATTGATGACATCATTGTGTGGGGAACACGGCAACAGAGGTCTTTGAGAAGGGAGAGAAAATCATCCAGATTTCGCTGGAAGCTGGCTTTGCCATCAAGAAAGCAAAGTCAAAGGACCTGCTCGAGAGATCCAGTTCCTGGGAGTGAAGTGGCAAGACGGACGGCGCCAGGTCCCCACTGAGGTCATCAATAAGATCACTGCAATGTCAGCACCAACAAGCAAGAAGGAAACACAAGCTTTCCTAGGTGCCATAGGCTTTTGGAGAATGCATATCCCTGAGTACAGCCAGATTGTGAGCCCTCTCTACCTGGTCACCCGCAAGAAGAATGATTTCCACTGGGGCCCTGAACAGCAGCAAGCCTTCGCCCAGATCAAGCAGGAGATCGCTCATGCTGTAGCCCTTGGCCCAGTCAGGACAGGACCAGAGGTAAAGAATGTTCTCTACTCTGCAGCCGGGAACCATGGTCTGTCCTGGAGCCTTTGGCAGAAGGTGCCTGGTGAAACTCGAGGCCGACCCTGGGATTCTGGAGCAGAGGTTACAGAGGTTCTGAAGCCAACTACACTCCGACGGAGAAGGAAATCTTGGCTGCCTATGAAGGAGTTCAAGCTGCCTCAGAGGTAATTGGCACAGAAGCACAACTTCTCCTGGCACCCCGACTGCCAGTGCTGGCGTGGATGTTCAAAGGAAAGATTCCTTCTACCCACCATGCCACCGACGCCACATGGAGCAAGTGGATTGCCCTCATCACGCAGCGCGCCCGCATTGGTAACCCAAATCGCCCTGGGATTTTGGAGATAATTACAAACTGGCCAGAAGGTGAAGATTTTGGTCTTGCCGAGGAGGAGGAGCAGAAGCAAGTGACCCGAGCTGAAGAAGCCCCACCGTACAACCAGCTGCCAGCAGATGAAACGTGCTACGCTCTTTTCACCGACGGTTCCTGTCGCATCGTGGGAATGAATCGGAAGTGGAAAGCAGCCGTATGGAGCCCCACACGACAGGTTGCACAAGCTACCGAAGGAGAAGGTGGATCAAGCCAACTTGCTGAACTCAAAGCTGTTCAGCTGGCCTTGGACATTGCTGAGAGAGAGAAATGGCCAAAGCTCTACCTCTACACTGATTCATGGATGGTAGCCAATGCTCTGTGGGGCTGGCTGGAAAGGTGGAAAAAGGCTGACTGGCAACGTAGAGGAAAGCCAATCTGGGCTGCTGATGAGTGGAAAGACATTGCCACTCGGATAGAGAAGCTACCCGTGAAAGTCCGCCATGTGGATGCCCATGTTCCCAAGAGTCGGGCTAGTGAAGAACACCGGCACAACGAGCGGGTAGATCAGGCTGCACAGATAGAGGTGTCAAAGATAGACTTAGATTGGGAACATAAGGGAGAATTGTTCCTGGCTCGATGGGCCCATGATGCCTCAGGTCATCAGGGCAGAGACTCCACCTATAAGTGGGCACGAGACCGAGGGGTGGATCTAACCATGGACAGTATTTCCCAGGTTATCCATGACTGTGAGACGTGTGCTGCCATCAAGCAAGCCAAGCGGGTGAAGCCTCTCTGGTATGGTGGGCGATGGTCCAAATACAAGTACGGGGAGGCCTGGCAGATTGACTACATCACACTGCCTCAGACCCGCCAAGGCAAGCTCTATGTGCTGACCATGGTGGAAGCCACCACCGGGTGGTTGGACACCTACCCTGTGTCCCACGCTACTGCTAGGAACACCATCATAGGCCTGGAAAAACAAGTCCTTTGGAGACATGGTACCCCTGAGAGAATTGAGTCAGACAATGGGACTCATTTCAAAAATAGCCTTGTTAGCACCTGGGCTAAAGAACATGGCATTGAGTGGGTGTACCATATTCCCTACCATGCACCAGCGGCTGGGAAAGTCGAACGGTGCAATGGCCTGCTTAAAACCACCTTAAAAGCACTTGGTGGGGGGACTTTTAAGAACTGGGAGATTAATTTACCAAAGGCCACATGGTTAGTGAATACCCGAGGTTCCACTAACCGAGCAGGTCCTGCCCAATCTGAGCCTTTGGGAACACCAGATGGAGATAAGGTCCCAGTGGTACACCTGAGAGGCATGTTAGGGAAAACTGTTTGGGTGAACTCTGCCTCCAGCAAAGACAATCCTGTTCGTGGGGTGGTTTTCGCTCAAGGACCAGGTTGCACTTGGTGGGTGATGCAAAAGGATGGAGAGACCCGATGCATTCCCCAAGGAGACCTTGTTCTAGGGTGAATTATCTATGATACTGTGCCTGTAACTGCCTCTATGTATATGATTTAAAGGTTTTTTAATTTGCTGTAGCATGTTGGCATGGGAAAAATTCGGGGTGGATAATGTTGAAGGTTGGGATTGTGTTCCTTCAATGTATGAGTGGGGAGAATTTTTTCCCATTGTAATGCTAACAGAACCCGCCGGCTGTGCCCAGGGTTTGTGATGGCCCTGGACAGGCGGGTGGGTGGGACCGGAGCTACCCGGAGGGGGATGCGGACTTCCGGGGAGGGGGGGAGCTACTCAGGGGAGCACGAGGCTTCTGGAGGGGCCCGGCTGTTTTCCGGGGAGAGAGAGGGGGCGGAGGAAAACTTCTCCAGTCTGCTCGGCGGTGTGAGGAGGTAGGAGACCCGGCAGCCAGCTGCATTCAGCTGCCCAGCATCTGCCCTGTTACCTCAGAGGCACTGCTCACTACCAAAGACCAAATACTTCCTACCTCTGGGAATATAACTGGTCATCTGGACATAGGACCGGAGCGAAGAGCTCCCACCTGAGCCAGCCCGGCCGCGGCTGTTCCACTCCACCTCCCTGGCTCCCGCCTGCGCCTGCAACTGTGCCGGCCCTGCTACAGTTACACCCCCAGGAACGGACACAGACCGAGTGTGTCCGCGTCTAAGAAAGGACTACAACTGACTTTTTCTTCTGTTTTTCATCGGTAATTTTAATAATTACTGTTGTTTTCTACTTGTGCTGTGAGTTAGAGTAGTAAAGAGCTGTTACTTTTACCTCCTTATCTCCGCCTTGAGTCCTTGATTTGAAACAATTATAACACTCGGAGGGGGGTGACATTGATTTCTCTATTTCAAAGGGGAACTTCTGCCATTTTTTGGCAGAACCCTGTCCTAAAACCAGGACACCTGGTCCGGGCACAGGCATTGGGACATAGCGCTGCCCCAGCCTATTCCAGGCACTGGGACCGCGCGCTGCCCCGGCCTGCTCCGGGAGTGGAACTGGGACTGAGCGCTGCCCCGGACTGCGAAAGGCACCGGGACCAAGGTCTGGCCAGGCTTGCTGCGAGCACTGGCACAGGGACCAAGGCCTTTCCCGGCCTCTTCCAGGCGTCGGGACCGAGGGTTGGCCCGGCCTGTTCCGTGCACCGGGACCGAGCAATGGTCCGGCCTGCTCCGGGCACTGGCACCACAAAGAAATGCTGGCTTGTCCTCTTCTGGGCCCCAGCAGTGGGACCGAGCACTGCTCCGGCCCGTTCCAGGCACCGGGACTGAGCGCTGGCCCGGCCTGCTCTGGGCACTGCCCCCGGGACCGAGCGCTAAACTGGCCTGTTCTGGGCACCGGGAACAAGCGCTGCCCCGGCCTTTTCTGGGCACCGGGACCAAAAGCTGGCCCGGTCTGTTCCGGCCACAGGGACCGAGCACTGGCCTGGCCTTTTCCGGGCATTGGGACCGAGGGCTGCCCGGCCTCTTCTGGGCACGGGCACCGGGACCGATCACTGCCCCAGGCTTTTCCCGGCACTGGGACCAAGCACTGGCCCCCAGTGCTTTGGGCACCGGGACCGAGAACTGTCCCGCCCTGTTCTGGGAACTGGAACCGAGCGCTGTCCGTGATCGTTTCTGGCATCGGGACTGAGCTCGTGCCCGGCCGGCTCCGGGCCCTGCGTCCGGGAAACAGCGCTGGCCCGGCCTTCTCCGGCACTGGCACCGGGACCGAGAGGTGGCCCGGCCTGTTCCAGGCACTGGGACCGGGACCAAGGGCATGGCCTGTTCCGGGCACCGGGACTGAGTGCTGGGCCAGCTGGCACCAGAGCCTGTTCTGGGACCGAGAGCTGACCCTGCTTTCTCCTGGCACTGGGAGTGCGACCAAGGGCCTGGACTGTACCAGGCACCGGGACCAAGCGCTGACCCGGCTTTTTCTGGGTGTGGCACCGGGCCTGAGGGCTGTCCCGGCCTCTTCTGGGCACTGGGACTGAGCGCTGGCCCGGCCTGCTCCAGCCACAGGGACTGAGCACTGGCCTGGCCTTTTCCGGGCATTGGGACTGAGGCCGTCCCGGCCTCTTCTGGGCACGGGCACTGGGACCAAGCACTGCCCCAGCCTTTTCCCGGCACCGGGACCAAGCGCAGGCCCGCACTGCTTTGGGCACCGGGACCGAGCACTGTCCTGGCCTGTTCTGGGAACTGGAACCGAACGCTGTCCCTGATCGCTTCGGGCACCGGGACTGAGCGCGTGCCCGACCTGCTCCGGGCACTGGCACCGGGACCGAGAGCTGGCCCGGCCTGCTCCGGGCACTGGGACCGGGACCAAGGGCGTGGCCTGTACCGGGTGTGCTGAGACTCATGGAAAGGGGGGGTTGGTGGCCCATCCCTTCATGGAAGCCCCGTGTAATGCACATGGTCTTGAGACAAAAAGAGCAATGGGTCTTCTTCTGGGAGCCTTCCCTGAGGCTGCGGGGACCACTCAGAGACCTGGGTTAGTGATTGAAAGCCCAGAAAACCAATTAGAACGCTGTTTCACTTTTACGAATCACAGGATAGAAGTCAGTTTTGGGTCTTTTGCTTTTGGTGGGGCAGGTGAGAGGAGCTGGCAGGGGCTCCGGGTCCCGGCATGGGGCCTGGCCCGGGATGAGCTCCGGGAGGAGGAAGGGCCCAGCCCCGGAATGACTCCCGGCCCCGGGAAGGCCCCGGGGTGGACTCGGCTCTGGCCTCGGCAGGCCCGGCCCCGGCACGGGGCGAGGAGAGCCTGGACTCGGGAATGCCCCGGAGCGGCTTCAGACCCGTGGGGGACCCCGGCTCAGCTCGGCTCGGCTCGGCTCGGCTTGGCCCTGCCCTGCCCAGCCCGGCTCCAGGCCTCGCATGGCGGCAGAGGGAAGTCCAGCCATTTCATCATCTCCTGTGGCTGTGTCTTTTCCAGCATGGCTTCAGCCTGGATCTTTACCGTTTTGGATACAAGTTTAACTTTTAGTGCCTGAATGAGACTTTGGATTTTCCTGGGCTCCCCAGAGCGGTAAGCATGAAGCAGGAGGAATTGCAGAGGTCAGCAGAAGGAAGATAAGTAGCTATAGAAGGAGAGATGGAGGAGTCGCCACTGATAAGTAGCTTAAAACCTTTTTCTTGTGGGCTTTAGAGGATCGTGACTTTACTTAAAATTCCTTTAAACTGTAGAATATACTTGGGGAGGTTAAAAGTGCCTGAGAAGAAGACCTTTTTTGCCCTGAGAAATGGGCCTCGGGAAGTAGAGCTCTCTGTCTTTGGGACTGGAATTGGACAGAGATATTTGAGTGGAGAGTGAGATGAAAAGTCTTTTTTGTGTTCTCAGCAGCCTGCCTTTAAAATGACACCCCATGTGATTCAGCAACCCATACACAACTCTTAAAAGACTATGGAAATGGGATGGAAAATCATAATTTGTAGGTTCCGGGCGGATGTGAGTTATGAAAGTGAGCCACCCTCTAAGCCTAAACAAAAAAAGGGACTTTTCTCTCTTGATTGAACTGAAATGATTATTTAACTGAATAACTGACCGAAGTTTTTTTTTCTGTGTGTTGCTGGTATGAGGAAAGGAGGAGGAGAGAATAATCTGGAAATCTCATTCTGAATTGTTTTGTGTTGTTCATAAATTTCTAGTTCCCTTTTTAAGCTTTGAGCCTGCTTTGTCTTTACTACTAAACTCGATCCCCAAAAGAAATTAAATATATTAAAATTGGCAAACTCCAGTCACACCATGACACCGGGCATTGGGTCCGAGCGCTGGCCCAGCCTCTTCCGGGTGCTGGCAACGGGCCTGAGGGCTGTCCCGGCCTCTTCTGGGCACTGGGACCGAGCGCTGGCCCGGCCTGTTCTCGGCACCGGGGACGAGCACTGGCCCTGCCTGCTTTAGGAACCGGCACTGGGACTGAGCGCTGGCCCAGCCTGCTCCGGTCCCTGGGGCCGGGACCGAGAGCTGTCTTGGTCTGTTCCGGGCATGGGGACCAGGCGCTGGCCCGGCCTGCTCCAGGCACTGGCACCGGGACCAAGAGCCTGGCCTCTACCGGGCACTGGGACTGAGCGCAGGCCCGGCCTCTTCCGGGTGTGGCACCGGGCCTGAGGGCTGTCCCGGCCTTTTCTGGGCACCGGGACCGAGCACTGGCCCGGCCTTCTCCGGGCACTGGGGCCGGGACCGAGGGCTGGCCCTGCATGCTCCCGGCACTGGCACCGGGACCCGGAGCTAACCTGGCCTGTTCCGGGCAGGGGCACCGGGACCGAGCACCAGCCCTGCCTGATCGGGGCTCCGGGACCGAGCGCTGGCCCGGCCTGCTCTGGGCACCGCGATCGAGTGCTGGCCCGGCCTGTTCTGGGCACAGGGACTGAGCGCTTCCCCGGCCTGTTCCGGGCACTGACACAGAGCACTGGCCGGGACTGTTCCAGGTGTGGCACCGGGCCTGAGGGCTGTCCCGACCTCTTCTGGGCACCGGAACCGAGCGCTCGCCCGGCCTGTTCTTGGCACCGTGGCCGAGCGCTGGCCCTGCCTGCTCTGGGCACCGGCACTTGGACTGAGCGCTGGCCCAGCCTGCTCCGGGCACTGGGGCAGGGACCGTGGGCTGTCTTGGTCTGTTCCGGGCACCGGGACCAGGTGCTGGCCTGGCCTGCTCCAGGCACTGGCACCGGGACCAAGCACTGGCCCGGCCTGCTCCGGGCACCACGACCGAGTGCTGGCCCGGTCTGTTCTGGGCACTGGAACTGAGTGCTGCCCCGTCCTGTTCCGGGCACCGACACAGAGCACTGGCCGGGCCGTCTCCGGGCTACGTGACTGAGCGCTGGCATGGCCTGCTCCGGGCACTTCTGGGCACCGGGACCAATCGTTGGCCCTACCTGCTCTGGGCACCGGGACCCGGAGCTGACCCGGCCTATTCCGGGCATGGGCACCGGGACTGAGCACTGGCCCTGCCTGATCGGGGCACCGGGTCCGAGCCCTGTCCCGGCCTCTTCCGGGCACCAGGACCGAGCATTGGCCCGGCCTGTTCCGGCCACGGCGTCCGACCACTGGCCTGGCCTGTTCCGGGCATTTGGACCGAGGGCTGCCCGGCCTCTTCTGGGCACGGGCACCGGGACCGAGCATTGCCCCAGCCTTTTCCCTGCACCGGTGATACCGAGATAAAGAGAAAAAGAACTAATGTAGATATAGCAGTAGTAGTAGTTATGCTAAGGCTTAGAAAGCAGCGGTTCACAAGCAGGCTCTGGGAAACAGGCCTGGGAATGTACTAAGAACTACAAAATAATAATCAAGGGATTTAATAGAGCATGTAGAACATGAAGTGATTGAAAACGGTAGAGGTTAATGTATAATCATTGATAAACGGTTCTGGTGGTGGGAAGACAAGCAAGGGGGATTAAGGGGGGTAGCCTACAATTTTGAGTAGAGAAGCATGTAGAATTTATGACTTTTAGGAATGCTATCTACAAGATTTATGTATCTGTATTGTCTTGAAGAATGTGTACTTCTGCACGTAGACTACTTTGTAAAAGGGTATAAAAACCTGACGAAAAAGGGAACTGTGGGATCCTGATTTTGGACGCTAGTCCACAGGTTTCCCCGGGCCCTGAATAAAGCACCGCATAAACTAACTCTGTTAGTTTGTGTTTTGTTTGTGCATCGGGCAACAATTGTTGGCGACCCAGATGGGACTCCGGAGTTGGCAGGGGCGGTTTGCTGGCTGATCCACTGCACGCCGGCGCCAGGTGGTTTCTGGGGAGAGCATCAACCCTTGCCCGACCTCGCGCCTGACGGACGACCAGGAGGTAAGCCCGAAGGTGCTCTATTCCTTTTATCGAGGGAAAGGGGGGCCTGCCGATTAAGTCGGAACGACGTTTCCACACGGGGGTCACAGACATCTTTAAGGTTGTGGAAAAGCCTAGGCGCTGGCCGTCAGACGCGGCAGTGATCGCGCAGGTCCAGCACTTGCCACTCGCGGAGACGAGAAGGGCAAGGTTTGTGGAAAATATGTGTGAGTGTTGTGTGTGGTGTGTATTGTAAGTGTGATGATGCCTTTGAAAACGTTTAAAACTCTGGCAAGTTCCGGGATAGAAATCCCGGACGATTCACCCTTGGGCTGTTTATTACAACATTGGAATGCGGGAATTTTGGTCAAGAACTAAGTAAAAAGAAATTGATTGATTTTTGTAATCATGTGTGGCCTTTATATGAACCTGATGGTATGCAATGGCCTAGGAATGGTACACTGAATCCTGACATTATTACACCTTTGATGCATTTCCTGCAAAGTAATGAAAAATGGGATGAAATACTGTATTTAGACCTCTTTTATTTTTTGAAAGATAAACCGGAGTGGCAAAAGGAGTGCGGGAACATGGTTTTGAAAACATTAAAGGTGAATTGTGAAGGATGTAAGGGATGGCAAAAAGAGAAGGAATGCTCGGTTAGGTTTTTGGAACCTGAGGAGGATGTTTCTTTGTTGGTAGCCCCTAGTGCCCCTCCGATGGAGGAACGTGACTTTAGAGAAAGTATGCCAGAGGTAGAAAAGGAGGATTGGGAAGCAAAAATAGAAACCGCAGATATACCACGAACCCCCTTATGTGAAAGAACTCGGAGACGGCGGTGGGAGGTAGAAAGGAAGAAAAAGGAAGAGGGTGCTCATTTAATTGTTCCATTGCGTGAAGCAGTTGGGCCGCAGGGGGGAACGAGTCATAGTGAAAGTTCCCTTTTCTCTGAATGATTTGCTAATTTGGAAACAATCAGCAGGGGCGTATCGGGAGGATCCTGAATGGACTGCGCGGGTGGTAAAGATGGTAATTAAGACTCAGAATCCGGATTGGAATGATTTACAAGTTTTGTTAGACACAATAATGGATTCTACTGAAAAGGAAATGGTGTTTAAAGCTATGACAGAGAAAGCACGAGAAATGATTAGGTTACAGCTTGTGGATGGTACAGTAAATGATTTAGTACCTAGGGAAGATCCGGAGTGGGATCCCAACTCGACGGGCGGGTCTCGGAGACTTAAAGCTTATCAGGAATTTTTAATGGAAGGAATACAGAATGGAATACCAAAAACTGAATTGGTCTAAGTTGTATTCGGTCAGGCAGGAAAAGAATGAGTCTCCGTCAACCTTTTTAGAGCGGCTTAAGGAGACAGCTCGTAGATACACTAATTTAGAAGTTGAAGGAGAATCGGGAAAATTACAGCTAGCATTAATTTTTATGGGGCAGTCCCAGGAAGATATTAGAAAGAAATTACAGAAATTGGAGGGAGAAGATACTCGGAATTTAGATAAACTATTGGAAGTTGCATGGAAGGTATATAATAATAGGGAAAAAGAAACGGCCAGGAAACAACAGGCTACTATGTTAGCAGTGTTACAGCGAGCGGCTGGAAATAATATGAGAGGAGGGAGCCGAGGACGTGGAGGAGGAGCGGGAAAAGGAATAGTAAGGGGGGGAATGCCAATGGGTGCGGGAGGACTTATGGGTCAATTGAATATGGGAAGAGGAAGAATGCAGCTAGGGATAGATCAATGTGCTCTATGTAAGAATAGAGGGCATTAGAAAAATGAGTGTCCTCTCAACCAAGGAATGGGTTTTGGGGGAGGGATTATAGCCAGTAGGGATGGAAATCAGGGAATGACGAATAATACAGGTGCTTTCTCGGGAAATCCACAAGGTGTCGCCCAAACCTTTATGATGGGTAATTACCAAACTTCATCCTGACTAGATCAGGACCTGAAAGTAGTAATGGAAGTAGATGGGGAACCGTTAGAATTTAGAGTAGATACGGGGGCATCATATTCAGCTGTTAACACTAAGCTAGGACCTTTGAGTGATTCTACTATCCAAGTAGTGGGGGTTATGGGACAAGTTGAGGAACGAACGTTTTTGCGGCCATTAGATATAAAATTTGGGGGGAAAGAATTTGACCATCAATTTTTATATGTGCCAAATAGCCCAGAATCGCTATTCGGGAGGGATCTATTGCCAGTGTTAGAAGCAAAGATAATATTTGAAAAGGGTAGAGTAAGATTGGAATTTCCCAAGGAGAATATTGCTAAGTTGTTCGTAGTGAAAGAAGTAGAAGCAGCAGAAATACCACAAGAAATAGAGCAAGCTGTAGTACTATGGGTATGGGAAACAGGAGTACCTGGAAAATCAAAAGCGGCACAACCGGTTGTAATAGAACTAAAAGAAGGACCCTCCCCAGTAAGGGTAAGACAATATCCTTTAAAATTGGAAGCACGAATAGGAATAGCACCCATGATTGAACAATTTCTTAGCTCAGGAGTTTTACAGGAATGTGAGTCAGAATTCAATACTCCGATATTCCCAGTCAGGAAGCCAAATGGTAAGTGTAGATTAGTTTGAGATTTAAGAGCAATTAATAATATCACTAAAGATATACACCCAGTAGTAGCTAATCCGTATACATTGTTGACAGCTGTGTAGGAAAAGTTTAAGTGGTTCACAGTGATTGATTTGAAAGATGCATTTTTCTGTATCCCCTTGGCACTTGAAAGTGGCTTTCCTCTACGTTGCCAGTCAGCCTTTTTCCACCTTTCCAGCCAGCCCCACAGAGCATTGGCTACCATCCATGAATCAGTGTAGAGGTAGAGCTTTGGCCATTTCTCTCTCTCAGCAATGTCCAAGGCCAGCTGAACAGCTTTGAGTTCAGCAAGTTGGCTTGATCCACCTTCTCCTTCGGTAGCTTGTGCAACCTGTCGTGTGGGGCTCCATACGGCTGCTTTCCACTTCCGATTCATTCCCACGATGCGACAGGAACCGTCGGTGAAAAGAGCGTAGCACGTTTCATCTGCTGGCAGCTGGTTGTACGGTGGGGCTTCTTCAGCTCGGGTCACTTGCTTCTGCTCCTCCTCCTTGGCAAGACCAAAATCTTCACCTTCTGGCCAGTTTGTAATTATCTCCAAAATCCCAGGGCGATTTGGGTTACCAATGTGGGCGCGCTGCGTGATGAGGGCAATCCACTTGCTCCATGTGGCGTTGGTGGCATGGTGGGTAGAAGGAATCTTTCCTTTGAACATCCACGCCAGCACTGGCAGTCGGGGTGCCAGGAGAAGTTGTGCTTCTGTGCCAATTACCTCTGAGGCAGCTTGAACTCCTTCATAGGCAGCCAAGATTTCCTTCTCCGTCGGAGTGTAGTTGGCTTCAGAACCTCTGTAACCTCTGCTCCAGAATCCCAGGGGTCGGCCTCGAGTTTCACCAGGCACCTTCTGCCAAAGGCTCCAGGACAGACCATGGTTCCCGGCTGCAGAGTAGAGAACATTCTTTACCTCTGGTCCTGTCCTGACTGGGCCAAGGGCTACAGCATGAGCGATCTCCTGCTTGATCTGGGCGAAGGCTTGCTGCTGTTCAGGGCCCCAGTGGAAATCATTCTTCTTGCGGGTGACCAGGTAGAGAGGGCTCACAATCTGGCTGTACTCAGGGATATGCATTCTCCAAAAGCCTATGGCACCTAGGAAAGCTTGTGTTTCCTTCTTGCTTGTTGGTGCTGACATTGCAGTGATCTTATTGATGACCTCAGTGGGGACCTGGCGCCGTCCGTCTTGCCACTTCACTCCCAGGAACTGGATCTCTCGAGCAGGTCCTTTGACTTTGCTTTTCTTGATGGCAAAGCCAGCTTCCAGCGAAATCTGGATGATTTTCTCTCCCTTCTCAAAGACCTCTGTTGCCGTGTTCCCCCACACAATGATGTCATCAATGTATTGCAAATGTTCTGGGGCCTCACCCTTTTCCAGTGCAGCCTGGATCAGCCCATGGCAGATGGTAGGGCTGTGTTTCCACCCCTGGGGCAGTCGGTTCCAGGTGTACTGCACACCCCTCCAGGTGAAAGCAAACTGAGGCCTGCACTCTGCTGCCAAAGGAATGGAGAAAAATGCATTGGCAATGTCAATGGTAGCATTGACTTCGCTGCCTTGGACTCCAGCTCGTACTGCAGCTCCAGCATGTCCGGCACGGCTGCGCTCAGTGGTGGAGTCACTTCATTCAAGGCACGATAGTCCACAGTCAATCTCCATTCCCCCTCAGACTTGCGCACAGGCCAGATGGGGCTGTTGAAGGGTGAGTGGGTTTTGCTGACCACCCCTTGGCTCTCCAGCTCATGGATCATCTTGTGGACGGGGATTACAGCATCTCGATTTGTCCGGTACTGCCGGCGGTGCACTGTCATGGTGGCAATTGGTACCTGTTGCTCTGTCACTTTCAGGAGTCCCACTGCAGATGGATTTTCTGACAGTCCAGGCAAGGTGTTCAACTGCTTAATACTCTCTGCCGATACAGCAGCTATTCCAAAAGCCCACCTGAATCCCCTTGGATCTTTGTAGTAGCCATTCTTGAGGAAGTCTATGCCTAGAATGCACGGTGCCCCTGGGCCAGTTACAATCGGATGTTTCTGCCACCCCTTCCCTGTCAGGCTAATCTCAGCTTCCAGCAAAGTGAATTCCTGTGATCCCCCTGTCACCCCAACAATGGAAACAGGTACCTTCCCCACATGTTCTGATGGTATCAGGGTGCATTCTGAACCAGTATCAACTAACATTCTATGTTTCTGTGGCTTTGATGTGCCAGGCCATCGCACCCACACTACCCAGTAGATCCTGTTATCCCATGCCTCTCCCTGGCTAGAGGCAGGGCCCCTCTAGCCCTGGTTATTATTTCCTTCCTGGGCATACATAGTGGAGGTCCCTTCCAGGGGATCTGACAGATCATCCTCCCTTCTGTAGTACCCTGCACCTTGGTTGTGGGAGGTCGAGGCTACCTTCATTTTAGCGCGGTTCCCTCGGTTGGCATTTCCCTCCCTGAGCTGACGCACCCGTGCTGCCAGGACAGAAGTGGGCTTCCCATCCCATTTTTCCATGTCTTCCCCATGGTCTCGCAGGAAGAACCACAGGTCAGTTCGTGAGGGGTATCCTCTGTCCCTAGCTGGGGGGCGTTGGGTGTGAGATTTGGGGCCTGTGACTCGTACTGGTGCTGCGTTGATCTTCCTTATCTCCTCCCTTATAATCTCCCTCACCTCTCCTTTCAACCCTCTCATCCCCTTCATCTCCTCTTGGACCTGTTGGAGGTCCCTGGATACAGCAGAGACCTTGGCCTGCACTGGGCCATTAATCATACTGTCAAAATTTCTGAGCTTGCTGGCAACAGAACCTACTGTCTCTCGGTGGTCATCAGCCCTAATCAGTGCAATGTAGGTAGTAAATTCAGATGGCCCCAGGGTTGCCAGATCCCACAACATCTGCCCTGTGCACCTGACCTTGTCAGGGTCATTGTCATGCTGTCCATCCATCCCAAAGAGTACCTCTAATACTGCCACTTCCCTCAGCTGCTGGATCCCTTCCTCAATGGTCTTCCAGCGCATTCTATGGTGGTGCTCCTGCATCCTCTCTTTGTGGATAAACTTCTCTCTCACATTCATTAGAAGCCGTTCCCAAAGGGAAAGGAGGCCTTGCTCCCTTACGAATGTCTGGTCCACACCTGAGTCCTGGGACAAGGATCCCAAATTCCTGGCCTCAGTGCCATCCAGTTGTACACCTCTCCCCATAAGGTCCCAGACACGAAGTAGCCAGGTTGTAAAAGGCTCACGGCCCCGTCGCCCAATGTCTTCTCGCAGGTTACGGAGAGTGTCATATGAGAGAGACTCGGTGACAATCTCAACCTCTGGCTCCCTTGCTGACTGTGAGGACCCTCCTGGCTGATCCCCACTATCTAGGTGCTTTGTTTTAATCTTAGATTTCCTAGTTTCCACAGGGACAACTGCTGCTGGCTGTGGCTGCCCCTGTGATCCAGCTGGAACCTGGACAGATGTAACATCTATGGGTTCCACTGCAGCACCATCAGACTCTCCCTCTTTAGGGCAGGGGGAGGGTTTCTCACTAGCTGGGGAAAGGTGCTCCTTCAGCACTTGGCCCTGCTCCTTCAACACCTGGCCCATGTCCCGTATCTCCTTCACTAGAACCCCCACCCACTCTGGCTGGTTCATTTCTGCAGTGGGCTGTGGGGCAACACCAGGCTCTGGGCCAGCATCTCTAGTCTCAGAGACAGGGGCAGGCTCTGGGGCAGCATCCCTAGTCTCTGGGACAGGGGCAGGGTCTGGGGCAGCATGTTTGATGGTTGTTATCCAAGCCAGTATTCCCTTGTTTCTGAATGCTAAGTAAAGCAGGCCCATCAGCAACACCAGCCACGGAATAATAATACTAGCAATTAAAGCAAATCTGAAATCCTTGAAAACTGGTGGGGTAGCCTCAAAAAACTGGGTGACAGGTTGGGAGAAAATTTCCCTTGCATTCATTGCCTCACAGTAAGTACCATTGTTGAAATAACCCCAGAAACACGCAGTTAGAGTACGATAGCTCAGGATCCATGTGGCAAATTTCCAGAAAAAATTAAAAACCCATGAATTCCTGACAAAATCAATCCAAAACACAAATCGGATCATAGCTACAATAAATTTGGTGAGGGGGCCCATATTCAAAAAAGGGCTTGCAAATGGGAGAGAAATATCTGTGACCACGTGGAGCCCAAACCAGATTAAACTAGACAACATGTTGCTGCTTAAGAGCTGCTACTCCTCTCTTAACTCGCCTTTTAATGCCCTCAGCCCCACGTTGGGCGCCAAAATCTGTCCTGGTTTTAGGACAGGGTTCTGCCAAAAAACGGCAGAAGTTCCCCTTTGAAATAGAGAAATCAATGTCACCCCCCTCCGAGTGTTATAATTGTTTCAAATCAAGGACTCAAGGCGGAGATAAGGAGGTAAAAGTAACAGCTCTTTACTACTCTAACTCACAGCACAAGTAGAAAACAACAGTAATTATTAAAATTACTGACGAAAAACAGAAGAAAAAGTCAGTTGTAGTCCTTTCTTAGACGCGGACACACTCGGTCTGTGTCCGTTCCTGGGGGTGTAACTGTAGCAGGGCCGGCACAGCTGCAGGCGCAGGCGGGAGCCAGGGAGGTGGAGTGGAACAGCCGCGGCCGGGCTGGCTCAGGTGGGAGCTCTTCGCTCCGGTCCTGTGTCCAGATGACCAGTTATATTCCCAGAGGTAGGAAGTATTTGGTCTTTGGTAGTCAGCAGTGCCTCCGAGGTAGCAGGGCAGATGCTGGGCAGCTGAATGCAGCTGGCTCCCGGGTCTCCTACCTCCTCACACTGCCGAGCAGACTGGAGAAGTTCCCCCTCCCCCTCTCTCTCCCCGGAAAACAGCCGGGCCCCTCCAGAAGCCTCGTGCTCCCTTGAGTAGCTCCCCCCCTCCCCGGAAGTCCGCATCCCCCTCCGGGTAGCTCCGGTCCCACCCACCCGCCCGTCCAGGGCCATCACAAACCCTGGGCACAGCCGGCGGGTTCTGTTAGCATTACAATGGGAAAAAATTCTCCCCACTCATACATTGAAGGAACACAATCCCAACCTTCAACAGTTCCCCACAAGGTCATTGCAGTTTTGGAACAGAAAGGGGGGCATTGGCTCTCGTCAAGCCGCATGTTACAATACCAGGCACTTCCCCGAGAACAGGATGACATTGAATTAAAAATAACCAATCATCTTAATCCAGCAGAATTTCTTAGGAGCAGCAGCCAGGAAGAAGGAGGCGAATTGACGCACGATTGCGTGGAAATCATTGAACAGGTGTATGCCAGCCGGAAAGACCTCAAAGATTAGCCTTTGGAAAATCCGGAATGGGAACTGTTTACAGATGGATCCAGCTTTGTGGAAAACTGAACCAGGTATGCGGGATATGCAGTAGCGACTTTGACACAAATAATAGAGGCTCGAGCTTTAACCCCGGGAACTTCAGCCCAGAAAGCAGAGATACAAGCTCTGGTAAGTCAAGGGAAAAGAGTAAACATTTGGACTGATTCAAAATATGCCTTTGGAGTAATACACATACATGGAGCTCTGTGGAAAGAAAGAGGACTGTTAAATTCTCAAGGATCAGAAATTAAGCACAAAGAACAAATATTAGCACTATTGGAAGCAGTGCATAAACCTCAGGCAGTAGCAGTGATGCATGTAAGAGGACATCGAAATGAAGAAGGAAAAGTGTTCCAAGGAAACCAGTTGGCTGACAGAGTTGCCAAACAGGTTGCCCGAGAGGTATGGACACAATTAGCTTTATTACCAGCGCGAATTAACCCTGCCACTTCTTTTCTTGAGGAGAGACCATGGTATACACATGAAGATGAGAAACTCGGTCAATTTCTCCAGGCTCAGAAGAATGAAAAAGGATGGTATGTCACAGCTGTAGGTCAGGTTGTACTGCCAACAAAGGTAATGAAAACAGTTTTAGAAATCGAACATAACAAGTGTCATTGGGGGGCAGACGCATTAGTACAATTTTTAAAACATGAGGAGATTTCCAACCAGATGTTAACAATGGCAAAACGAATTAATGCCACGTGTCCAGTCTGTATTAAAAATAACCCAGTGACACAAAGGCAAATACAGCTAGGAAAGTTACAAGTAGGGCCGCAGCCAGGAGACTATTGGCAAATAGATTTCTCAGAGCTACCAAGAGCACAAGGGTACCGTTATTTACTGGTGTATGTGTGTACTTTTTCAGGGTGGCCAGAAGCTTTCCCATGCAGGACTAACCAACCAAAGGAAGTAATTAAAACTTTACTACGAGAAATTATCCCTAGATTTGGGATCCCATTAGGAATGTCCTCAGATAGGGGACCTCACTTTGTAGCTGGAGTAGTCCAAGAGGTAGCCAGAGTGTTAGGGATAGCTTGGGATCTCCATACACCCTGGAGACCACAATCTTGCGGCCAAGTAGAACGGATGAATCAGACATTAAAAGGGCAGATTAAGAAAATTTGTCAGGAAGCAAAGATACAGTGGCCTCAGGCACTACCTCTAGCCTTGCTAAGAATCAGGATTAAACCTAGAGAAAAGATAGGAGTAAGTCCATACGAAATTTTGTATGGCAAACCGTATCATGCTGCAACCTACAAAGGGGACCCTCACTTAATAGGAGATCAAGTATTGTTGAGTTACATTTTGTCTTTAAATAAAGTCCTTACAGCGCTGTGAGGAGCATTGCAATGGAACCGGCCTCTGCCCTTGGAAAATCCTGTCCATGACATCCAGCCGGGAGATCAAGTATATGTGAAGAACTGGAATACGGAACCCTTGAAAGAAGTATCATGACTACCTACACAGCAGTGAAAGTCCAAGGGATCGAAAATTGGATTCACTACACTCGAATCAAGAAGGTCCCGTCAAGATGGGAAGTACAGCCTCTGTCAGCAACAAAAATGGTGTTCAAGGCGAGGCCTTAGTTCTTTTAACATTAGTCTGTATAATGCAGGTGGGAGAAGTGTTTGTGAAAATTACAGTTCCGGAGCCAGATGTAATAGTGCCGGAAGGTGCGGGAGTAAATTTAACCTGTCTGTTTTCTAACAACCAGAGAACTGGATTAAAAGAAGTAAATGCAGCCTGGAGACAAATCACCACAGACTAAGTATTTACAGAAGGGATCGTGACACTTTGGGATATGGAACAGCAAAGAGGTAGCACCACATTGATGATATCTCATATGCAAGCTGATCAGGTAGGACAATTCTCATGTATTGTGTGGATTAGAGAAAGCTTTGATTATGGAAAAATAAATGTAGAGATTCTAAAAGAGAATGAAACCCAAAGTGAGTACTCGGTGCAGGTAATACCAGTCAGTGCACGGGTAGATATGTGGGATGGACCTCCACTTAGGATCAATTGTACTTTTAGGCTCAAACATCACTGTGACAAAACAATACAAGCTAAATGGTGGAAAAGGAAAAACAGAGAGCAGAGATGGGAACCAGTACTAAATGGAACTAGCTGGTGGATGAACGGTCTGCTAGGAAGAGCATGGTTAAATATAACAAACCCTAGAACTGGAGAAACAGAGGAAGAGTACCTATGTGTGGTCGAGTGTGGGTTGACAGGAAATTACGGGCGTAGGCAAGCAATGTCTGCTAGTCATTCAAACCAAGGAATAAAGCCACAACATGGAGTGTATTTGGCTGTGAAAGGGAAAGAAGTAATTCTTAGTAGTCAAATTGAAAGGGAACAAATTGATAGTTACGGGTGGTGGTATAAGAAGAATCTGGAATCTGGAGAAAAGTATCAAATTGAACAAAGGGCAAAAACATTAGTTTTAATTATAAAAGATGTCCAGCAAAATGATATGGGAAATTACTGGTGTTGGATAGCGAAGGATGATTGGTGGGGACATGGAATGATCATGGTATACATAAAAGAGAATAGGAGAGGACGACAGGTGACAGAAGTTGGAAAAACACAACAAGAATTGGGACAAGAAAACTTAATAGTGGGATTAGTTAGAGATTTTGGGCAAGTACAAAATACTACGTCCATCACTGCATGTTTACCTTTACCTAAAGTGGCAGGAGATCCAATACCATGGGGCATCATTCCCGTTGGGGAAATGCCTCCAGTAACCATAAATGGGACAAAAAGATGTAATAAAGTGATGCGGAATCATACTAAGATGATAGAGGAAACCTATACAGTTCAAGGGCAATGGTCATCACCGGGACGAAGGAGTGAATGCCTAAAATTACCAAATGCAGTTTATTCAAAAATTGGGCGATTCAAGGATGTAGGATGGTGTTCTTATGACATAAAGAAAAAAAGACAAAAACCAGTCACTGAATATTCTTATGAGATAGTATGTCAAAAAGGGAGGGAAGAATGGGAACAGTGGAAAACGATTTGGGGTCCCAGCTTGTTAGAATCTTACAGTTACATAGGACCAGTACATTGGTGTGTCTAATGGTCAGGCCAAAGGGAACAAGAACATTTAGGAATGTTAGGGACTGAAGTAGTAAGACGGGATCGAATGACCCCCACACCTGGCTGGAATTGTAGCAAAATCATCACATGTGATACCCCTGAATCCCAAATTGGTTTAGTGCCAGTCCGGATACTACTAAAATGGGGCTGTGAATGTCAAAGATATAATCATACAATAACAGGTAAAATAAAGGGGGCTTGGAAAGATTGTCAGGCGACTACCGTCAAAAGTCCAGGGCATTCGGTGTGGGTAATGGGGCACGGACAATGGACTACCGATATGCCCATTAACGGCCCAGTCACGCAGATTACGTTAGGGGTCCCTACACTCTGCCCTTTCTGAAAACAGTCTAAATTAACACAAAAAGGATACAGTCATGAACAAAGAGAGAAACAAATGAGGTGGCAGAAGAACTAGGACTGGGAGATGAAGATGAATGGCATGAACCCTCATCAGGAGTTAAATTTGGATGGGTACTGGAATCCCGTTTGCACCAATTTCTACATATAGAAACCGGGAGATGCTGTACAAATTATTGGGACAAACTGAGAGGTTAGCCGCAGTTACAAAGAAAGGATTTAGGGATCTAAACTTACAGTTGCAAGCAACAACAAGAATGACAGTCCAAAATAGAATGGCATTAGATTTGCTCATATTAAAAGAACACGGAGTCTGTGGATACCTCCAAGGAAAGGTTGATCATTGCTGCGTACATATCCCAAATGTCACAGAAGAAGTGGAAAAGGACATAAGTCAATTGGAACAAATTGAAACAAAAGTGCATGAAGTCCAGGAAGAAGCTGAACATCACTGGGTAGGAGCACTGTTTAGCTCCCTAGGAATCCAGGTCTCTGGTTGGATATCATCAATTGTACAATATGTAATAATGATTGTGTTGATTATTGTAGTCTGCATGATTATGTATAGATGTCTTTTAGGAATGATTGCCAGAGAAGGAACTCATACTCGACGTGTAATGAGAGCACTGACCTGGAAAGAAGTAATCCTGCCAACTCGAAAAGAAGACCCACCATCCTACTTAGAAACCATTACTCGAAGAATTGAGCATATTTGCAGAAAATCTGAAGAATGCCCAAAAGGGGGGAGTTGATACTAAAATAACGAGAAAAAGAACTAATGTAGATATAGCAGTAGTAGTAGTTATGCTAAGGCTTAGAAAGCAGCGGTTCACAAGCAGGCCCTGGGAAACAGGCCTGGGAATGTACTAAGAACTACAAAATAATAATCAAGAGATTTAATAGAGCATGTAGAATATGAAGTGATTGAAAACGGTAGAGGTTAATGTATAATCATTGATAAACGGTTCTGGTGGTGGGAAGACAAGCAAGGGGGATTAAGGGGGGTAGCCTACAGTTTTGAGTAGAGAAGCATGTAGAATTTATGACTTTTAGGAATGATATCTACAAGATTTATGTATCTGTATTGTCTTGAAGAATGTGTACTTCTGCACGTAGACTACTATGTAAAAGGGTATAAAAACCTGACGAAAAAGGGAACTGTGGGATCCTGATTTTGGACGCTAGTCCACAGGTTTCCCCGGGCCCTGAATAAAGCACCGCATAAATAACTCTGTTAGTTTGTGTTTTGTTTGTGCATTGGGCAACACCGGGACCAAGAGCTGGCCCGCACTGCTTTGGGCACCGGGACCGAGCACTGTCCCGGCCTGTTCTGGGAACTGGAACCGAGCGCTATCCCTGATCGCTTCGGGCAACGGGACTGAGCGCGTGCCTGGCCTGCTCCAGGCACTGGCACCGGGACCGAGAGCTGGCCCAGCCTGCTCCAGGCACTGGGACCGGGACCAAGGGCGTGGCCTGTACCGGGCACCGGGACCAAGCGCTGGCCCGGCCTGTTCACGGCACCGTGGCTGAGCGCTGGCCCTGCCTGCTCTGGGCACCAGGACTGGGATTGAGCGCTGGCCCAGCCTGCTCCGGGCACTGGGGCAGAGACCGAGGGCTGTCTTGGTCTGTTCCAGGCACTGGGACCGAGCGCTGGCCCAGCCTGCTCCGGGCACTGGCACCGAGAACGAGCGTTGGCCTGGCCTGCTCTAGGCACTGGGGCCGGGACCGAGGGCCGGCCTGCTTGCTCCCGGCACTGGCACCGGGACCCAGAGCATACCCAGCATGTTCCGAGCACCAGCCCTGCCTGATCGGGGCACCGGACCGAGTGCAGTCCTGGCCTGCTCCGGACACCGCGACCGAGTGCTGGCCCGGCCTGTTTTGGGCACCAGGACTGAGCGCTGCTCTGGCCTGTTCCGGGCACCGACACAGAGCACTGGCAGGGCCTGTTCCATGCTACGTGACCGAGGGCTGGCATGGCCTGCTCCGCGCACTTCTGGGCACCGGGACCAGGCGCTGGCCCTACCTGCTCGGCGCACCAGGACCAAGCGCTGGCCCAGCCTGCTCCGGGCACTGGCACCAGAACCGAGGGCTGCCCCTGCTTGCTCCCGACACTGGCACCGTGACCAGGAGTTGACCCGGCCTCTTCCAGGCATGGGCACCGGGACCGAGCACTGACCCTGCCTGATCGGGGCACCGGGACCGAGCGCTGTCCCTGCCTGTTCCGGGCACCAGGACCGAGCATTGGCCCGGCCTGCTCCGGACACTGGCACCGGGACGGAGCCCTGGCCTGGCCTGCTCCAGGCACTGCGACCGAGCGCTGACCAGGCCTGTTCTGGGCACCGGGACCGAGTGCTGGCTCCGCCTGCTTCAGAAACTGGTACCGTGCGCTGCCCGGCCTGTTCTGGGCACCGGCACCAGGACCGAACACAGTCCTGGACTGTTCTGGGCACCGGGACTGAGCGCTGGCCTGGCCTTTTCTGGGCATGGGCACTGGGACCGAGGGCTGTCCCAGCCTCTTCCAGGCACCGGGACCGCACGCTTCCCTGGCCTATTCTGAGCACTGGCACCTGGACTGCGCATTACCCCCGCCAGCTCTGGGACTGGAACTAGGACCGAGAGCTGGCCCGGCCTGCTCCAGGCACTGGGATTAAGCGCTAGCCCACCCTGCTCCGGGCACCGGCACCGAAATCAAAGGCTGTCCAGGCCTCTTCAGGGCACCGGGACCGAGCACTGGGCTGGCCTGCTCCAGGCACTGGCACCGGGACCGAGCACTGTCCCGGCCTGTTCTGGGCACTGCGACCGAGTGCTGGCTCGGCCTGTTCCGGGCACCGGGACTGAGCGCTGCCCCGGCCTGTTCCGGGCACCGACACAGAGCACTGGCCGGGCCTCTTCCAGGCTACGTGACCGAGCGCTGGCATGGCCTGCTCCGCGCACTTCTGGGCACCAGGACTGGTTGCTGGCCCTACCTGCTCCAAGCACTGGGACCAAGCGCTGGCCCTGCTTGCTCCCGGCACTGGCACCGGGACCCGGAGCTGACCCGGCCTGTTCTGGGCATGGGCACCGGGACCGAGCACGGGCCCTGCCTGATCGGGGCACAAGGTCCGAGCGCTGTCCGGGCCTGTTCCAGGCACAAGGACCGAGCACTGGCCTGGCCTATTCCGGCCATTGGGACCGAGGGCTGCCCGGCATCTTCGGGGCACAGGCACCGGGACAGAGCACAGCCCCAGCCTTTTCCCGCACCGGGACCAAGCGCTGGCTTGCACTGCTTTGGGCACCGGGACCGAACACTGTCCCGGCCTGTTCTGGGAACTGGAACCGAGCTGCCCTGTCCCTGGACTGAGCTTTGGGCACCTGGGCACTGGCACCGGGACCGAGCGCTGGCCCAGCCTGCTCCAGGCACTGGCACCAGGACCTAGAGCTGGTCCGGCCTGTTCCAGGTGCTGGCACCGGGCCTGAGGGCTGTCCCGGCCTCTTCTGGCCACCGGGACCGAGCGTTGGCCTGGCCTGTTCTCGGCACTGTGGCTGAGCGATCTCCCTGCCTGCTCTGGGCACCGGCACTGGGACTGAGCGCTGGCCCAGACCTCTCCTAGCACTGGGGCCGGGACGGAGGGCTGTCTTGGTCTGTTCCGGGCACCGGGACCGAGGGCTGGCCCTGCTTGCTCCTGGCACTGGCACCGGGACCAAGGGCCTTGACTGTACCGGGCACCAGAACCGAGTGCTGGCCCGGCCTCTTCCGGGTGTGGCACCCGGCCTGCCTGACCGGGGCACCGGGACCGACCGCCGTCCCGTCCTGCTCCGAGCACCGGGACCGAGTGCTGGCCCAGCCTGTTCTGGGCACCGGGACTGAGCGTTGCCCCGGCCTGTTCCGAGAACCGACACAGAGCACTGGCCGGGCCTGTTTCGGGCTAGGTGACCGAGCGCTGGCATGGCCTGCTCCGGGCACTTCTGGGCAACGGGACCGATCGCTGGTCTTACCTGCTCCGGGCACCGGGACCCAGCGCTGGCACTACCTGCTCCGGGCACCGGGACCAAGTGCTGGCCCGGCCTTCTCCGGGCACTGGCACTGGGACCGAGCACTGGCCCGGTCTGCTGCTGGCACCAGCACAGGTACTGAGCGCTGGCCCGGCCTGCTCTTAGCACAGGCACCAGGACCAAGTGTTGGCCCCGCCTGCTCCGGGTACCGGGAATGAGCACCAGCCCGCTATCTTCCGGGCACTGGCACCGGGACCAAGGGCTAGAACGGCTTGTTCCGGGCACCGAGACTGGGCGCTGCCTCGGCCTGTTCCAGGTGCTTGCACCAGTCCTGAGGGCCGCCCGGGCCTCTTCTAGGAACTGGCACCGGGACCGAGCACTGCCCCGGCCTGTTCCGCGCACCGGGACCGAGCGCTGTCCCGGCCTGTTCTGGGCACCGGGACCTAGCGCTGCCCCAGCCTGTCCTGGGCACTGGCACCGAGCGCTGGCCTGGCCTGCTCCGGGCACTGGGACCGGCACAGAGCGCTGGCCCGGCCTGCTCTGGGCACAGGCACCGAGCACTGGCCTGGCCTGTTCCGGGCACTGGGACCGCGCGCTGCCCCAGCCTGTTCCAACCACAGGGACCGAGCGCAGTCCCGGCCTGTTCCAGGCATTGCAACCGAGGGCGGCCCGGCCTCTTCTGGGCACAGGCACCAGGACCGAGCACTGCCTTGGTCTGTTCCGGGCACCGGGACCAAGCGTTGGCCCGCAGTGCTTTGGGCACCGGGACTGAGCATTGTCCCGGCCTGTTCTGGGAACCGGAACCGAGCACTGTCCGGGCGTGCTCCGGACACTGGCCCCGGGACCGAGGGCTGGTCCGGCCTGCTGCGGGCACTGCGACCGAGCGCTGGCCTGGCCTGTTCTGGGCACCGGGACTGAGCGCTGCTGCCGCCTGCTCCGGGCACTGGTACCGAGCGCTGCCCGGCCTGTTCTGGGCGCCGGCACCGGGACTGAACGCAGTCCTGGACTGTTCTGGGCACCGGGACCGAGGGCTGTCCCAGCCTCTTCCAGGTACCGAGACCGCGCGCTTCCCTGGCCTGTTCCGAGCACGGGACCCGGGACCGAGCGCTGCCCTGGCCTTTTCTGGTCACCGGGATCTAGCGCTGCCCCGGCTTGTTTTGGGCACTGGGACCGCACGCTGCCCCGGCCAGCTCCGGGACTGGAACTGGGACCGAACGCTGCCCTGGCCTGCTCCAGGCACCGGGACCAAGTGCTGGCCCCGCCTGCTTCGGACACCGGCACCGGATTCAAGGGCTGTCCCGAACTCTTCAGGGCACCCGGACCGAGCGCTGGCCCGGCCTGTTCCGGGCACCAGGACGGAGCACTGGTCCTTCCTGATCCAGGCAGCAGGACCGAGCACTGGCCTGGCCTGTTCTGGGCACCGGGACCGAGGGCTGCCCGGCCTCTTCTGGGCACCGGCACCCGGACAGAGCACTGCCCCGACCTGTTCCGGGCACCGGGACCAAGTGGTGGCCGGCCTCTTCTGGGCAAAAGGACCAAGCACTATTCCGGTCTGTTCTGGGCACTGAAACGAAGTGCTGGCCTGGCCTGCTCCGGGCACTGGCACCGAGCGCTGGTCTGGCCTGCTTCGGGCACTGGGTCCGGAATTGAGTGCTGGCCTGGCCTGCTCTGGGCACCGGCATTGGGACTGAGCGCTGGCCCAGCCTGTTCAGGGCACCGGCACCGAGCGCTAGCCCTGCCTGCTCTGGGCACCTGCACCCAGTGCTGGCCCAGCCTGTTCCAGGCACCGGCACCCGGACTGATAACTGCTCCGGCCTGTTGTGGTACCGGGACCGAGCGCTGCCCCAGCCTGCTCCAAGCACTGGGACCAAGCGCTGCCCGGCCTTTTCAGGGCACTGGCACCGGGACTGAGCAATGTCCCGGCCTGTTCTGGGCACCGGGAACAAGAGCTGGCCCGGCCTGCTCTGGGCACTGCCCCCAGAACCGAGCGCTAGAAAGGCCTGTTCCCATCATGTGTACATGGACCGAACTCTGGCCCTGTCTGTTCTGGGCACTGGCACAGGGACCGAGCGCTGCCCCGACTTTTCCAGGCACCAGGTCCGAGCGCAGACCCGGCCTTTTCCGGCCACAGGGACCGAGCACTGGCCTGGCCTCTTCTGGGCATTGGGACCGAGGGCTGCCCGGCCACTTCTGGGCACGGGCACCGGGACCTAGCACTGCCCCAGCCTTTTCCTAGCACCGGGACAAAGCGCTGGCCTGCACTGCTTTGGGCACCGGGAACGAGTCCTGTCCCGGCCTGTTCTGGGAACGGGAACCGAGGGCTGTCCGTGATCGCTTCGGGCACCGGAAATGAGCGCATTTCCGGCCTGCTCCGGTCACTGGCACCAGGACCGAGAGCTGGCCTGGCCTGTTCCGGGCACAGGCAGCAGGACCGAGGGCTGGCCTGCCCAGCTCCAGGCACTGGCACCGATACCGAAGGCTGGCCCTGCTTGCTCCTGATACTGGGACCCGGACCAAGGGCGTGGCCTCTGCCGGGCACCAGGACCAGGCGCTGGCCCAGCCTGCTCCGGGCACTGGCAACGGGACCGGCGGCTGGCCCTTCTTGCTCCTAATACTGGGACCGGGACCAAGGGCCTGGCCTCTACCGGGCACCGGGACCGAGCTCTGGCCCGGCCTGTTCTCGGCACCGTGGCCGAGCGCTGGTCCTGCCTGCTCTGGGCACTGGCACTACGAGTGAGCGCTGGCTCAGCCTTCTCCGGGACCTGGGGCCAGGACCGAGGGCTGTCTTGGTCTATTCCGGGCACCAGGACCATGCACAGGCCTGGCCTGTTCTGGGCACTGGCACTGGGACCAAGGGCTTGCCCTGCTTGCTCCCAGAACTGGCACCGGTAAGGGGAGCTGACCCGGCCTGTCCCAGGCACTGGTACCTGGACCGAGCACTGGCCCTTCCTGATCGGGGCACTGGCACCAAGCGCTGTCCCGGCCTGTTCCGGACACTAGGACCGAGCGCTGGCCCCGCCTGCTTCGGGAACTGCTACCGTGCGCTGCCCAACCTGTTCTGGGCGCCGGCACCGGGACCGAACACAGTCCAGGACTGTTCTGGGCACCGGGACTGAGCGCTGGCCCAGCCTCTTCCAGGCACCAGGACCGCGCACTTCCCTGGCCTATTTTGAGAACCGGCACCGGGACCACGCGCTACCCCCGCCAGCTCCGGGACAGGAACTAGGACCAAGCGCTGCCCCAGCCTGCTCCGGGTACTGGCACCCGGACCGAGCACTGGCCTGGCCTGCTCCAGGCACTGGCCTTTGGGACCGAGGGCTGGCTCTGCTTGCTCCCAGCACTGGGACTGGGATAAAGGGCCTGGCCTGTACCGGGTACCGTGACCGAGCACTGGCTCGGCCTCTTCCGGGTGTGGCACCGGGCCTGAGGGCTGTCCCTGCCTCTTCTGGGCACGGGGACCGAGCGCTGCCCTGGCTTGTTCTTGGCACCATGGCCGAGCGCTGGCCCTGCCTGCTCTGGGTACCGGCACAGGGACTGAGCGCTGGCCCAGCCTGCTCCGGGCACTGGCACCGGGACAGAGCACTGGCCTGGCCTGCTCCAGGCACTGGCACCGCGACCAGGCAATGTCCCGGCCTGCCCCGGGCACTGGCACCGAGACCGAGGGCCGGCCCGGCCTGCTCCGGGCACTGCGACCGAGTGCTGGCCCGGCGTGTTCTGGGCACTAGGACTGAGGGCTCCCGCCGCTTGCTTCGGGAACTGGTACCGTGCGCTGCCCTGCCTGTTCTGGGCACCGGCACCGGGACCGAACACAGTCATGGACTCTTCTGGGCATCGGGACTGAGCGCTGGCCCGGCCTGCTCCAGGCACTGGCACCGGGACCAAGGGCTATCGTAGACTCTTCCAGGTACCGGGACCGCGCGCTTCCCTGGTCTATTTTAAGCAACGGCACCGGGACCGCGCGCTACTCCCGCCACCTCCAGGACAGGAACTAGGAACCAAGCGCGGCCCCGGCCTGCTCCAGGCACCGGGACAGAGGGCTGGCCCTGCTTGCTTCCGGCACTGGCACCGGGACCCGGAGATGCCCTGGCCTTTTCCGGGCATGGGCACCGGGACCAAGCACTGGCCCTGCCTGATCTGGGCACCGGGACAGAAAGCTGTCCCGGCCTGTTCCGGGCACCGGGACCGAGCATTGGCCCGCCCTGCTCTGGACACTGGCACCGGGATCGAGTGTTGGCCCGGCCTGTTCTGGGCACTGGGACCGAGCACTGGCCCTGCCTGCTACGGGCACTGGTACCGTGCGATGCCCGGCCTGTTCTGGGCACCGGCACCGGGACCGAACACAGTCCTGGACTGTTCTGGGCACCAGGACTGAGCGCTGGCCCGGCCTTTTTCGGCCACGGGCACCGGGACCGAGGGCTGTCCTACCCTCTTCCATGTACTGGAACCGCGCGCTTTCCTGGCCTATTCTGAGCACCGGCACCGGGACCGCGCACAACCCCCGTCATCTCTGGGACTGTAACTAGGACCGAGCGCGGCCCCGGCTTCTCCAGGCCCCGGGACCGAGCGCTGGCCCGGCCTGCTCCGGGCACCGGCACTAAAATCAAGGGCTGTCCCGGCCTCTTCAGGGCACCGGGACCGAGCGCTGGCCCGGCCTCTTCCGGGTGTGTCACCGGGCCTGAGGGCTGTCTCGGCCTCTTCTGGGCACAGGGACCGAACGCTGGCCTGGCCTGTTCTCGGAACCGTGGCCGAGCACTGGCCCTGCCTGCTCTGGGCACCGGCACTGGGACTGAGCTCTGGCCCAGCCTGCTCCGGGCACTGGGGCCAGGACCGAGGGTTGTCCTGGTCTGTTCCGGGCACCGGGTCCAGGCGATGGCCTGGCCTGCTCCAGGCACAGGCACCGGGACAGAGCACTAGCCCGGCCTGATCCGGGCACTGGCACCGGGACCGAGGGCTGGCCCTGCTTCCTCCCGGCACTGGCACCGGGACCCTAAGCTGACCCGGCCTGTTCCAGGCACGGGCACCTGGCCCAACCATTGGCCCTGCCTGATCGGGGCACCAGGACTGAGCTCTGTCCCGGCCTGTTCCGGGCACCGGGGCAGAGCATTGGCCCAGCCTGCTCCGGGCACCGGGACCGAGCGCTGGCTCGGCCTGTTCCAGGCACCGACACAGAGCACTGCCCGGGCCTGTTTTGGGCTACGTGACCGAGTGCTGGCATGGCCTACACGACAGTTCTGGGCACCGCGACGATTGCTGGCTCTACCTGCTCCAGACACCGGGACCGAGTGCTGGCCCGGCCTGCTCCGGGCACTGGGATTAAGACCGAGCACTGGCCTGGTCTTGTCCGGGCATTGGCACTGGGACCGAGCACTGTCCCGGCCTGCTGCTGGCACCGGCACAAGTACCGAGCGCTGGCCTGGCCTGCTCTGAGCACAGGCACCAGGACCGAGCGTTGGCCCCACCTACTCCGGGTACCGGGAATGAGCACTGGCCCGACCTCCTCCGGGCACTGGCACCGGGACCGAGGGCTGGCCCGGCTTGTTCCGGGCACTGGGACCGCGCTCTCCCAGCCTGCTCCGGGACTGGAACTGGGACCGAGCGCTGCCCCAGCCTGCTCCAAGCACTGGGACCGAGCGCTGCTCGGCCTCTTCAGGGCACTGGCACCCGGACTGAGCAATGTCCCGGCCTGTTCGGAGCAGGCAGACCAAGCGCTGGCCCGGCCTGTTTTGGGAACCGGCACCGGGACCGACCTCTGTCCCAGCCTCTTCTGGGCACCGAGCCGAGCGCTGGCCCTGCATGCTCCGGGCACCGGGACCGAGTGCTGCCCCGGTGTGCTGGAGACACATGGAGCAGGGCGGGGGGTGGAGGCCCATCCCCCATAGAAGCCACATGGAACGCACATGCTGCTGAGACAAAGAGAGCAGGAGTCTTCTCTAGGAGCCTCCCCGAGGCTGCGAGGACCAATCAGAGACGTGGGTTGGTGATTGACAGCCCAGGAAACCAATTGGAACGCTGTTTCGCTTTTACGAATCACAGGAAAGAAGTCAGTTTTGGGTCTTTTGCTTTCGGTGGGGCAGGTGAGAGGAGCTGGCAGGGGCTCCGGGTCCCGGCATGGGGCCTGGCCCGGGCTGAGCTCCGGGAGGATGAAGGGCCCAGCCCCGGAATGACTCCCAGCCCTGGGAAGGCCCCGGGGTGGACTCGGCTCTGGCCTCGGCAGGCCCGGCCCGGGAACGGGGCATGGAGAGCCTGGACTCGGGAATGCCCCGGAGCGGCTTCAGACCCGTGGGGGAGCCCGGCCCGCTCGGCTCGGCTCGGCTCGGCTCGGCTCGGCTTGGCCCTGCCCTGCCCAGCCCGGCTCCAGGCCTCGCACGGCGGCAGAGGGAAGTCCAGCCATTTCATCATCTCCTGTGGCTGTGTCTTTTCCAGCATGGCTTCAGCCTGGATCTTTACCGTTTTGGATACAAGTTTAACTTTTAGTGCCTGAATGAGACTTTGGATTTTCCTGGGCTCCCCAGAGCGGTAAGCATGAAGCAGGAGGAATTGCAGAGGTCAGCAGAAGGAAGATAAGTAGCTATAGAAGGAGAGATGGAGGAGTCGCCACTGATAAGTAGCTTAAAACCTTTTTTTTTGGGCTTTAGAGGATCGTGACTTTACTTAAAATTCCTTTAAACTGTAGAATATACTTGGGGAGGTTAAAAGTGCCTGAGAAGAAGACCTTTTTTGCCCTGAGAAATGGGCCTCGGGAAGTAGAGCTCTCTGTCTTTGGGACTGGAATTGGACAGAGATATTTGAGTGGAGAGTGAGATGAAGAGTCTTTTTGTGTTCTCAGCAGCCTGCCTTTAAAATGACACCCCATGTGTTTTTCAGCAACCCATACACAGCTCTAGAAGGACTGTGAAAATGGGAGGAAAAACCATAATTTGTAGTTTCCGGGCGGGTGCAGATTATGAGAGTGAGACACCCTCTAGGCCTAAACAAAAAGAAGGAGCTTCTCTCTCTTGATTGAACTGAAATGATTACTTAAGTGAATAACAGAACAAAGTGTTTTTTTTTTCTGTGTGTTGCTGGTATGAAGAAAGGGGGAGGAAGAAATAATCTGGAAATCTCATTTATATGAATTTCATTCTTATTCTCATTGCTTTGTGTTGTTAATAAATTTCTAGTTCCCTTTTTAAGCTTTGAGCCTGCTTTGTCTTTATTCCTAAACTCGATCCCCAAAAGAAATTAAATATATTAAAATTGGAAAACCCCAGTCACACCGTGACACCCGGCCTGTTCCGGGCACCAACAACGGGACCGAGCGCTGGCACAGCCTGCTCCGAGCGCTGGCACCGGGACTGAGCGCTGGCCCGGCCTGCTCCGGGCACCAACACCGGGACCGAGTGCTGGCCCTGCCTGTTCCCTGCATCGGCCCCGGGACCGAACGCTGGCCCGGCCTGCTCTGGGCACTGCCCCCAGAACCTAGCGCTAGAAAGGCCTGTTCCCGTCACGAGTACATGGACCGAGCACTGGCCCTGTCTGTTCCGGGCACTGGCACGGGGACCGAGCGCTGCCCCGACTTTTCCAGGCACCGGGACTGAGCGCTGGCCCGGCCTGTTCCGGCCACAGGGACCGAGCACTGTCCTGGCCTGTTCTGGGAACCGGAACCGAGCTTTGTCCCTGCCTCCTTCGAGCGCCGGGACTGAGCGCGTGCCCGGCCTGCTCCGGGCACTGGCACTGGGACCGAGAGCTGGCCCGGCCTGTTCCGGGCAGCGGGACCAGGACTAAGGGCGTGGCCTGTGCCGGGCACCAGGACCGAGCATTGGCCCGACCTGCTCCGGACACTGGCACCGGGACCGAGTGCTGGCCCGGCCTGTTCTGGGCACTTGGACCCAGCGCTGGCCCGGCCTGTTCCAGGCACCGGCACCGGGACCGATCACTGCCCCGGCCTGTTGTGGTACCGGGATCAAGCACTGCCCCAGCCTGCTCCAAGCACGGGTTCCGAGTGCTGCCCGTCCTCTTCAGGACACTGGCACCCGGACTGAGCAATGTCCCGGCCTGTTCTGGGCACCGGGACCAAGCGCTGGCCCTGCCTGTTTTGGGAACCGGCACCGGGACCGACCTCTGTCCCAGCCTCTTCTGGGCACCGAGCCGAGCGCTGGCCCTGCATGGCCCAGGCGCCAGGACCGAGCGCTGGCCCAGCCTGCTCCGGGCACCGGGACCTAGTGCTGCCCCGGTGTACTGGAGACACATGGAGCGGGGGGGCGGGGGGTGGTGGCCCATCCCCCATAGAAGCCATATGGAACACACATGCTGCTGAGACAAAGAGAGCAGGAGTCTTCTCTGGGAGCCTCCCCGAGGCTGCGAGGACCAATCAGAGACGTGGGTTGGTGATTGACAGCCCAGGAAACCAATTGGAACGCTGTTTCGCTTTTACGAATCACAGGAAAGAAGTCAGTTTTGGGTCTTTTGCTTTCGGTGGGGCAGGTGAGAGGAGCTGGCAGGGGCTCCGGGTCCCGGCATGGGGCCTGGCCCGGGCTGAGCTCCGGGAGGAGGAAGGGCCCAGCCCCGGAATGACTCCCAGCCCTGGGAAGGCCCCGGGGTGGACTCGGCTCTGGCCTCGGCAGGCCCGGCCCCGGCACGGGGCGAGGAGAGCCTGGACTCGGGAATGCCCCGGAGCGGCTTCAGACCCGTGGGGGAGCCCGGCCCCGCTCGGCTCGGCTCGACTTGGCTCGGCTCGGCTCGGCTCGGCCCTGCCCTGCCCAGCCCGGCTCCAGGCCTCGCACGGCGGCAGAGGGAAGTCCAGCCATTTCATCATCTCCTGTGGCTGTGTCTTTTCCAGCATGGCTTCAGCCTGGATCTTTACCGTTTTGGATACAAGTTTAACTTTTAGTGCCTGAATGAGACTTTGGATTTTCCTGGGCTCCCCAGAGCGGTAAGCATGAAGCAGGAGGAATTGCAGAGGTCAGCAGAAGGAAGATAAGTAGCTATAGAAGGAGAGATGGAGGAGTCGCCACTGATAAGTAGCTTAAAACCTTTTTTTGTGGGCTTTAGAGGATCGTGACTTTACTTAAAATTCCTTTAAACTGTAGAATATACTTGGGGAGGTTAAAAGTGCCTGAGAAGAAGACCTTTTTTGCCCTGAGAAATGGGCCTCGGGAAGTAGAGCTCTCTGTCTTTGGGACTGGAATTGGACAGAGATATTTGAGTGGAGAGTGAGATGAAGAGTCTTTTTGTGTTCTCAGCAGCCTGCCTTTAAAATGACACCCCATGTGTTTTTCAGCAACCCATACACAGCTCTAGAAGGACTGTGAAAATGGGAGGAAAAACCATAATTTGTAGTTTCCGGGCGGGTGCAGATTATGAGAGTGAGACACCCTCTAGGCCTAAACAAAAAGAAGGAGCTTCTCTCTCTTGATTGAACTGAAATGATTACTTAAGTGAATAACAGAACAAAGTGTTTTTTTTTTTTCTGTGTGTTGCTGGTATGAAGAAAGGGGGAGGAAGAAATAATCTGGAAATCTCATTTATATGAATTTCATTCTTATTCTCATTGCTTTGTGTTGTTAATAAATTTCTAGTTCCTTTTAAGCTTTGAGCCTGCTTTGTCTTTATTCCTAAACTCGATCCCCAAAAGAAATTAAATATATTAAAATTGGAAAACCCCAGTCACACGAGTGCTGGCTCCGCCTGCCCGGGGAACTGGTACCGTGTCGTTGCCCGGCCTGTTCTGGGCACCGGCACCAGGACCGAACACAGTCCTGGACTGTTCTGGGCACCGGGACTGAGCGCTGGCCTGGCCTTTTCCGGGCATTGGGACCGAGGGCTGTCCCAGCCTCTTCCAGATACTGGGATCGCGCGCTTCCCTGGCCTATTCTGAGCACTGGCACCGGGAAGGCGCGTTACCCCACCCGCTCTGGGACTCGAACTAGGACCGAGAGCTGGCCCAGTCTGCTCCAGGCACCGGGACCAAGCGCTGGCCCACCCTGCTCCGGGCACTGGCACCGAAATAAAGGGCTGTCCCGGCCTCTTCAGTGCACCGGGACTGAGTGCTGGCCTGGCCTTTTCTGGGCACGGGTACCAGGGCTCTGCGCTTGCCCAGCCTGCTCCGGGCACTGGGGCCCCGGACCGAGGGCTGTCTTGGTCTGCTTTGGGCACCAGGGCCAGGCGATGGCCCGGCCTGCTCCGGGCACTCGCACCGGGACCAAGCGCTTGCCTGGCCTGCTCCAGGCACTGGCACCCGGACCGGGGGCTGGCCCTGCTTGCTCCCAGCACTGGGAGCGGGACCAAGGGCCTGGCCTCTACCGGGAACTGGGACCGAGCGCTGGCCCGGCCTCTTCCGGGTGTGGCACCGGGCCTGAGGGCTGTCCCAGCCTCTTCTGGGCACAGGGACCGAGCGCTGACCCGGCCTTTTCTTGGCACCGTGGCCGAGCGCTGGCCCTGCCTGCTCTAGGCACCGGCACTGGGACTGAGCGCTGGCCCAGCCTGCTCCGGGCACTGGGGCCGGGACCGTGGGCTGTCGTGGTCTGTTCCGGGCACAAGGTCTGAGTGCTGTCCGGGCCTGTTCCGGGCACAAGGACCGAGCACTGGCCTGGCCTGTTCCGGGCATTGGGACCGGGGGCTGCCTGGCCTCTTTGGGGCACTGGCACTTGGACAGAGCACTGCCCAAGCCTTTTCCCGCACCGGGACCAAGCGCTGGCTTGCATTGCTTTGGGCGCCGGGACCGAGCACAGTTCCGGCCTGTTCTGGGAACTGGAACCGAGCGCTGTCCCTGATTGCTTAGGGCACCTGGAATGAGCGCGTGCCCGGCCTGCTCCGGGCACTGGCACCGGGAGAGAGCGATGGCCCGGCCTGCTCCGGGCACTGGCACCGGGACCGAGAGCTGGCCCAGCTTCTTCCGGGCGCCGGGACCACGCGCTTCCCTGACCTGGTCCGGGCACTGGCATTGGGACCGAGCGCTGCCCCGGCCTGTTCTGGGCACAGGGATCTAGCGCTGCCCCAGCCTATTCCGGGCACTCGGACCGTGCGCTGGCCAGGCCTTCTGCGAGCACTGGCACTGGGACCAAGGTCTGTCCCGGACTCTTCCGGGCGTCGGGACCGAGGGTTGGCCCGGCCTCTCCGGCCTGCTCCGGGCACTGGCACCAGAACCGAACGCTGGCCCAGCCTCTTCTGGGCCCCAGCACTGGCACCGAGCGCTGCCCCGGCCTGTTCCAGGCACCGGGAACAAGTGCTGGCCCGGCCTGTTTCGGGCACAGGCCTCGGTACCGAGCGCTGGCCTGGCCTGCTCTGGGCACTGCCCCCGGGACCGAGCGCTAAACTGGCCTGTTCCGGGCACTGGCACCAAGTGCTGCCCCGACCTTTTCCGGGAACCGGGACCAAGCGCTGGCCCGGACTGCTCTGGGCATCGGAACCGAGCGCTGCCACGGCCAGTTCTGGGCACCAGGACACAGCGCTGGCCCTACCTGCTCCAGGTACCGAGACCGAGCGCTTGCCCAGCATGCTCCGGGCACTGTCACCTGGACCGAGCGATGGCCCGGCCTGCTCCAGGTACTGGAACTGGGACAGAGGGCTGCCCCGGCCTGTTCCAGGCATCGGGACTGAGCGCTGGCCCAGCCTGTTCTCGGCACCGTGGCCGAGCGCTGGCCCTGCCTGCTCTGGGCACCGGCACTGGGACTGAGCGCTGGCCCAGCCTGCTCCGGGCACTGGGGCCGGGACCGTGGGCTGTCGTGGTCTGTTCCGGGCACCGGGACCAGGTGCTGGCCTGGCCTGCCCCAGACACTAGCACCGGGACCGAGCACTGCACCGGCCTGCTCCGGGTACCGCGACCGAGTGCTGGCTCGGCCTGTTCTGGGCACCGGGACTGAGCGCTGCCCTGGCCTGTTTGGATACCGACACAGAGCACTGGCCGGGCCTGTTCCAGGCTACGTGACTGAGCGCTGACATGGCGTGCTCCACGCAGTTCTGGGCACTAGGACCGATCGCTGGCCCGGCCTGTTCAAAGCACCGGGACCAAGCGCTGGCCCGGCCTGCTCCAGGCACTGGCACCGGGACCGAGGGCTGGCCCTTCTTGCTCCCGGCACTGGCACTGGAACCCGGAGCTGACCCGGCCTGTTGCAGGCATGGGCACCGGGACCGAGCACTGACCCTGCCTGATCTGGGCACAAGGTCTGCGTGCTGTCCGGGCCTGTTCCGGGCACAAGGACCGAGCACTGGCCTGGCCTGTTCCGGGCATTGGGACCGGGGGCTGCCTGGCCTCTTTGGGGCACTGGCACTTGGACAGAGCACTGCCCAAGCCTTTTCCCGCACCGGGACCAAGCGCTGGCTTGCATTGCTTTGGGCGCCGGGACCGAGCACAGTTCCGGCCTGTTCTGGGAACTGGAACCGAGCGCTGTCCCTGATTGCTTAGGGCACCTGGAATGAGCGCGTGCCTGGCCTGCTCCGGGCACTGGCACCGGGAGAGAGCGATGGCCCGGCCTGCTCCGGGCACTGGCACCGGGCCTGAGGGATGTCCCGGCTTCTTCTGGGCACCGGAACTGAGCGTTGGCCCGGCCTGTTCTCGGCACCGTGGCCGAGCGCTGGCCCTGCCTCCTCTGAGCACCGGCACTGGGACTGAGTGCTGGCCCAGACTTCACTGGGCACTGGGGCCGGGACTGAGGGCTGTCTTGGTCTGTTCCGGGCACTGGGACCAGGTGCTGGCCCGGCCTGCTCTGGGCACTGGCACCGGGACCGAGCGTTGGCCTGGCCTGCTCTAGGCACTGGCACCCGGACCGAGGGCTGGCCCTGCTTGCTCCTGGCACTGGCACCGGGACCCGGACCTAACCCGGCGTTTTCCCGGCAGGGTCACCAGGACCCAGCACCGGCCCTGCCTGATCGGGGCACCGGGACAGAGCGCTGTACCGTCCTGCTCCGAGCACCGCGACCGAGTGCTGGCCCGGCCTCTTCTGGGCACCTGGACCGAGCGCTGCTCCGGCCTGTTCTGGGCACCGACACAGAGCACTGGCCGGGCCTGTTCTGGTCTACGTCACCGAGGGCTGCCATGTCCTGCTTCGGGCACTTCTGGGCACCGGGACCAAGCACTGGCCCTACCTGCTCCGCGCACCGGGACCAAGCACTGGCCCGGCCTGCTCCGGGCACTGGCACTGGGAACGAGCATTGGACCGGCCTGCTGCTGGCACCGGCACAGGTACCGAGCTCTGGCCCGGCCTGCTCTGAGCACAGGCACCAGGACCGAGAGTTGGCCCGGCCTGCTCCGGGTACCGGGAATGAGCACCGGCCCGGCCTCCTCCGGGCACTGGCACCGAGACCAAGTGCTGGCCCAGCTTCTTCCGGGCGCCGGGACCACACGCTTCCCTGACCTGGTCCGGGCACTGGCATTGGGACCGAGCGCTGTCCCGGCCTGTTCTGGGCACAGGGATCTAGCGCTGCCCCAGCCTATTCCGGGCACTCGGACCGCGCGCTGCCCAGGCCTTCTGCGAGCACTGGCACTGGGACCAAGGTCTGTCCCGGACTCTTCCGGGCGTCGGGACCGAGGGTTGGCCCGGCCTCTCCGGCCTGCTCCGGGCACTGGCACCAGAACCGAACGCTGGCCCAGCCTCTTCTGGGCCCCAGCACTGGCACCGAGCGCTGCCCCGGCCTGTTCCAGGCACCGGGAACAAGTGCTGGCCCGGCCTGTTTCGGACACAGGCCTCGGTACCGAGCACTGGCCTGGCCTGCTCTGGGCACTGGCCCCGGGACCGAGCGCTAAACTGGCCTGTTCCGGGCACTGGCACCAAGTGCTGCCCCGACCTTTTCCGGGAACCGGGACCAAGCGCTGGCCCGGACTGCTCTGGGCATCGGAACCGAGCGCTGCCACGGCCAGTTCTGGGCACCAGGACTCAGCGCTGGCCCTACCTGCTCCAGGTACCGAGACCGAGCGCTTGCCCGGCATGCTCCGGGCACTGTCACCGGGACCGAGCGATGGCCCGGCCTGCTCCAGGTACTGGAACTGGGACAGAGGGCTGCCCCGGCCTGTTCCAGGCATCGGGACTGAGCGCTGGCCCAGCCTGTTCTCGGCACCGTGGCCGAGCGCTGGCCCTGCCTGCTCTGGGCACCGGCACTGGGACTGAGCGCTGGCCCAGACTTCTCCAGGCACTGGGGCCAGGACCGTGGGCTGTCTTGGTCTGTTCTGGGCACTGGGACCAGGCGCTGGCCCGGCCAGCTCCGGGCACTGGCACCGGGACCGAACGCTTGCCTGGCCTGCTCCAGGCACTGGCACCCGGACCGGGGGCTGGCCCTGCTTGCTCCCAGCACTTGCACCGGGACCTGGAGCTAACCCGGCTTTTTCCCAGCAGGGGCACCAGGACCGAGCACCGGCCCTGCCTGATCGTGGCACCGGGACAGAGCGCTGTCCCGTCCTGCTCCGAGCACTGCGACCAAGTGCTGGCCCGGCCTGTTCTGGGCACCTGGACCGAGCGCTGCTCCGGCCTGTTCCGGGCACTGACACAGAGCACTGGCCGGGCCTGTTCTGGTCTATGTCACCGAGGGCTGGCATGTCCTGCTTCGGGCACTTCTGGGCACCGGGACCGAGCGCTGGCCCGGCCTGCCCCGGGCACTGGCACTGGTAACGAGCATTGGCCCGGCCTGCTGCTGGCACCGGCACAGGTGCCGAGCTCTGGCCCGGCCTGCTCTGAGCACAGGCATCAGGACCGAGCATTGGCCCGGCTGCTCCGGTACCGGGAATGAGCACCGGCCCGGCCTCCTCCGGGCACTGGCACCTGGACCAAGGGCTGGCCCAGCTTGTTCCGGGGGCCGGGACCACGCGCTGCCCTTACCTGGTCCGGGCACTGGCATTGGGACATAGCGCTGCCCCGGCCTGTTCTGGGCACTGCCCCCAGAACCTAGCGCTAGAAAGGCCTGTTCCCGTCACGAGTACATGGACCGAGCACTGGCCCTGTCTGTTCCGGGCACTGGCACGGGGACCGAGCGCTGCCCCGACTTTTCCAGGCACCGGGACCGAGCGCTGGCCCGGCTTGTTCCCGCCACAGGGACCGAGCACTGGCCTGGCCTGTTCTGGGAACCGGAACCGAGCTTTGTCCCTGCCTCCTTCGAGCGCCGGGACTGAGCGCGTGCCTGGCCTGCTCCGGACACTGGCACCGGGGCCGAGAGCTGGCCCAACCTGTTCCGGGCACCGGGACCAGGACCAAGGGCGTGGCCTGTACCGGGCACCAGGACCGAGCATTGGCCCGACCTGCTCCGGACACTGGCACCGGGACCGAGTGCTGGCCCGGCCTGCTCCAAGCACCGTGACCGAACGCTGGCCCGGCCTGTTCTGGGCACCGGGACCGAGTGCTGGCTCCGCCTGCTTCGGGAACTGGTACCGTGCGCTGCCCGGCCTGTTCTGGGCACCGGCACCAGGACCGAACACAGTCCTGGACTGTTCTGGGCACCGGGACTGAGCGCTGGCCTGGCCTTTTCCGGGCACTGGGACCGAGGGCTGTCCCAGCCTCTTCCAGGTACCGGGACCGCGCGCTTCCCTGGCCTATTCTGAGCACTGGCACTGGGACCGCGCGTTACCGCCACCAGTTCTGGGACTCGAATTAGGACTGAGAGCTGGCCCGGTCTGCTCCAGGCACCGGGACCAAGCGCTGGCCCACCCTGCTCCGGGCACCGGCACCGAAATAAAGGGCTGTCCCGGCCTCTTCAGTGCACCGGGACTGAGTG